>OY992876.1:435910908-435935908 GCA_963921405.1 Cepaea hortensis
GGTAAGCAGCGCCATCTATGTCTACTTTACGAGTGTGACGGAAGAGGCCACTCTCAGATTTGCTGGATTGTTTCAAGTCATTCTTCTAGGTCAGGTCAAACCATCATAATTTAGACACTAAATCATTTGGTATTTACTGTACTCTGGGGTAATTCATATATCTTTATAATTGCCTTTCAGGATAGGCCAAGTTTGGATGGAGTCCGGGAAATTTCCGACGTATCTACTGTTTCTCTACGTCTTTTCGTGCACTATAGTTGAACGCTCTATGGGTGACGTAACGGTGTCATGAATTCTTTCCGAGTTGCTTGCGGGTCTTACGGCAGGCCCGTTCCAATGTAGATCTTGTGTCCCACCAAGTTTCTAATACGTTGATCAGTCCTGTTCGGATGATCTGGTTCGGAAGAGAGATTCCCCCTTTGTTACTGTGTTTGAAAGCTCTGACGGATCAGCTAGAGGCTGAGTGGAATGACGACGCATCCTCCACCCAGGGATAGCCGTCCGTGGCCATCAATATACGTGCACATCTGTTGGACGTCCAGAGATGGAATCTGTGTTCTAACCAGCAGCAGTACTGGGGAGGGAAGGACTTACGATTCCGGGTGAAGCAAATTGGTTTTGTTCCTAATTGATTATCACATGCACTATACACATTCAAACTCCCTTGGTGATCTTCATGGGAAGCTCTTTCGTACCACCTCACCTCTCCTGGAAATCTAACCGACCGGAAATAGAAAGTCTCTCATGACAGTTCTTACAATATTCTTCCCAGCTGTGTTGGTTTTTGTTTTCTGAATTAAAGTGTATGTGTTAAATTTCAAAGTAATTTTGTCTTATTTGATAAGGTTAGGAGAATGTGTCGTATTTTTGTTTCAATGAGGTGTGGTCATTGTTTAGATTGAACGAGTGGAAACTCACTAAGAGTCGAATACTCCAGGGCTCGGGGTGTAACAGAGATCCTATCCTCCTGGATCCCATTATATTATATAAGTTGGGTCACGTCCATGCATCCTATTTCTGTTCTGTTGTTGCAAAGTCAACTCTATTTAGATTCTTTTCACATCAGAGGCAAAGTGGGAATCTTAAAACGTCTAATTTTATCTTGATGACATTTCTTGTCCGGATAGGTCTACTATATCTCGACACAAAATAAACAAAGTTCTGGTTATACAGTTGGTTGCATTTGTTGATTTTGGTTTCAGTTGTGTTTTATTAATTACACACACAATTTATGGGCATCATGGCTTCCAGACGACCTACTGTAGCTGAAATACAGGAGACTGGATTATAGATTGGACTGTGTGGAGATGAGCTTAAAAATATGTTTTGGATATGGACAGGGAATACAGTATGGAAGAGCGTGAGAAATTGAAAGAAGAGAACGAGATTAAACTTGCAGAGATTGCCAGTGAGGCCAAGAAGGCGGAACATGAAGCCAAGAAGGCAGAACAAAAACATTAATTTCGGTTGAGGGAGCTGGAATTAAGAGCTCAATCATCAACGGAAAACGTGGCATCCGTCGGGCCCTCCGCTTCATCTGGTACCCAGGTATGTGGTGCTATGAGACACCACCATCTGGCAATGAAATTCCCTCTAAAACGTTTTGCTGAGAGAACAGAGGCGATTGACGATTTCTTGCATAGGTTCGAGGCCATGTCATCCGCAATGGGGTTAGAAAAAAAAAGTAATTTGAAGTTATCGCAGGGTTTGATCGGGGCCGCATATGAAGTGTATTCTAGACTTCCACCGGGGCTTGAGAACGATTATGAAACTCTGAAAAGAGCTCTTTTGAAACGCTTCCAAATGACTGCTCATGCATATCGAAACAAATTCCAAACCGCTAAGAGAGAACCAGGAGAATTGTATTCTGCTTTTGCGGTGCGGCTAAAATTCTACTTCTTGAAATGGATGTCGCTTGTCGGATTTAAAAAAGAGTACGATAGTTTAGAGGAAATGGGTTTTGGCTGAACATCTCATAGAGCAAACGGTGAAACCACTCCAAGTGTTTCTCCTGGAAAATAGGGCTGATCGGGTGAAAGACATTGTAATGTTAGCAGAACGGTATACCCTGACTCATGAAGATAACATGTCTAATCAACCAAAAGTCAAGAAACCACACACAAAACCCACTTCCAGTCCAAAGATAGGTAGGGCCAAGCCACAACATAAGGGGGAATCTCAGCAAAGAACTCTGAATAGCAACCATAATACCAACAATCAAACGCCATAGGCCAACCAAGGGTGGAAGAAAAGGTTTTGCAAGACCTGCAAATCTAACAACCACCACACCAGGGATTTTTGGGAAAAGCCTACAGACATACAGCATGCCGCTTGCATGGCTGTGGGAGGAAAGAAATATCTGGGTGTGTCTTCTGACGATAATAAGAGACCCACAGTGACTGAGATTATCTCAGTAAATGGACAACCAGTGGTCTGCCTCTATGACCCAGGTCTGCAGTACGACGCCGCCATCGCTGAAAATCTGGTTACTCCTTACCAGTTCACAGGTGGTACTATTGAGATTCAAACAGCAATGAAGAGCTCAGTTGCTATGTATCTCCAAATTGCTAGGGCAGACATAGTGTCGAAATATGTAACAAGGACTATTAATGCTGCGGTGACATCAGATCCTATCTATCCGATGATTTTGGGATGCAGATATGTGTTCTTAGGTGAACCGGTCAAGCCTTTGCTAATAGGGGCGATGCAAACCATAAATCAGGTAAGGTGTGACCAGCAGTCGGAAGCCATTGCGAATCCACTACCTGGAGAGCTGGAAAAAGTGCAGAAGCAAGATTCGAGTTTACAATCTTGTTTTGCCATGTTGCCGAAAGCCAGTGATCCGCCCAAGAGCGGAGAATTCTACATGAAAGGAAAACTGTTGTATCGGAGAGCAGGTACCAAAGGACAAGAGCATGGCCAGCTTCTTGTTCCCACCGCCTACCGACAACAGATCCTGAACATGGGACATACTATCACCTTCTGTGGACACATAGGCGTTGGGACACATAGGCGTTGGCACAACTTCGAAGAGAATTTCGTGCCATTATTATTGGCCCGGTTTCTCTGAAACTGTAAATAGGTATGTAAAACCTTGTCCCGAGTGTCAGTATTTGACGGCCCCGGTTCCATTGGGAGAGATGCCGGTGATGAATTTACCGTTTGACAGGGTCGCCATTGATATTGTCAGACCTCTTCCTCAGACTAGGAAGAGGAATCGCTATATATTAACACTGGTCGACACATGTTCGATGTGGGGCGAAGCAATTAATCTTAGGACCATCGATTCACAAAGGTGGCCGAAGTGTTAATGGAGGTCTTCACGAGATTGGGATTTCCCAATCAGATCCTAACAGATAATGGATCTCAGTTCCGTGGGAAGTTGATGGAAATTGTATTCCGGATCTTCCACACAAGACACATTACTATTTCTCGCTTTCATCCTCAATCGAACAGCAAAATGAACGATTCAACAAGACCCTGCCTGTTGAAGATATTGCGAAAGCTAACACAAGAAAAACCCGACCGATGGGATGAATACATTTCAGTAGCTTTGTTCGAACGAACGAACTAACAAACTTTATTTTCAAAGGGTTAAGAATTGGGCACGTAGGCCCGTCTAACATTCTGTCACTCTCTTTCATACATTATTTCATTCACACATCATTCAAGGCTAACAAAGTACAGCAACAATATAAAAGATATGCATTATAGGTTCGCATATAGGGAGGTACCTCATAGCTCCACCGGTCAATCACCAGCAACGTTCCTGTTTGGGAGACCTATCAAAGTACCATAAGAGGTCTTGTTGAGATGTTGGACGGATGAGAAAGCCACCGAAACCGTGGTATCGGCTTCGACATATGTGGAGGAGTTGAAGAAGAAACTTAAAACGGGATGGCCTTTGGCAACTAAGAATCTGAAGAAGACCACGAAACAACACGCCTCTTACTACAATAAGAGGGCGAAAGATCGATCTTTAGAGATCGGAGACAATGTATTGTTGTTATTACCCATTGGGAATAAAAAATTGGAAATTGGGTGGCAAGGACTGTTTATGGTGGAAAAGAAACTGTCTCACACCAATTATCAGATTTAAAAAAACATGGGCAGTCAAGTCTGTCATATAAATCTTCTGTGCAAGTATGAGGAACGATCTAACGATAGTCCCATGCACTTGATGGTGATGGCCATAGCAACTGAGGTAGACGGGAAGGAAAATATTGATGAGCAACATCCTTTACATCCCCGAGAGTACTACAAGGATGTTGTCGTGAACTCCACCTTACCAGACTCTCATGGGGACAGGATTCATCAGTTGTTAGAATCCCATAGCAGTGTGCTAACTGACAGGCCAGGACGGACGTCCCTAGAAGATATTAACATGACTATTACTTGTCAGACACCAATTCGCCAAAAGGTTTATCCAGTGTCATTTTCTAAAGAAAAAGCACCGGAGTAGGAGATTCAGAAATTGTTACAGGACGGAATTATTTCTCCATCTTCATCTCCATTTAATGTGGGAGTGGAATTACTACAGAAACAGAGCAGGGAACACCACCTGTGTATTAATTACCGACAACGGAACAGTTACACGGAAATTCAGATGGAGCCGCTGCCTGACCAGATACAATGTTTTGCTAAATTGAGCATAGCGAAATTTTTCTCCAAAGTTGACCTGAGCAGAGAATACTACCATATTCCGGTAAAACCAGAGGTAAGACCATATTTGGCATTTAGTACACCTACAGACATTATGAATTTAATGTTCTTCCGTTTCGTCTTAATAACGCTCCCAGTGTTTTCACACGGATGATGCGGGAGCTATTGGCACCTCTGAAGGATCCCTCAATAAGTAATTTAATGGACGATATTCTGATCGCATCTGAGACCACTGAGGACCATACATCTTTCTTGGATACGTCATTCAATCGTCTGAAAAAGGTGGGATTGACTGCTCGTCCTACGAAATGTCAACTGGCATTTCCACAGTTAGATTTCTTGGGTCACACCATTCAACACGGGTTTATGTTTCCTGAACAGAAAAACATAGAAAATCTGAGAAATGCCCCTCGACCAATTACCAAGGCGGGTGTAAGATCTTTTATATCATTCTGTGGGTTTTATCAAAAATACAATAACAATTTCAATACGACAGCTGAACCCTTGACAGAAACCACCAAGAAGTGAGCCCCTGAGAAAATCCTTTGGTCAGCAGAGTGTGAGAATGCGTATACACGATTAAAAGAACTATTGGTTGACAAACCTATTATACAAATGCCTGATTTGCGCAAACCCTTTACGCTTAGAACTTAACGCCAGTAACGTTGGCATTGGGGCAACACTGTTAAAGGAGGGGAAGGAAGACCCGTCAGATTTATCCCCTGTTGCTTATGCCAGCCGGAAGCTCAATCAGGCTGAACGAAGCTAAACTATGTCACTATAGAAAAAAGAATGTCTTTCTCTGGTGTGGGGAATACAAAAGTTTCAAACATATTTGTATGGTGTGAAATTCAAGGTCCAGTGTGATCACCAGCCTCTTATGTTTCTGACTACGTCCAAAAAATTGAATACTGATGAGGTGGTCATTATTGCTTCAACCGTACCAGTTTAATGTGGAATATATCCAGGGTAAGGACAATGTGGGAGTCGATTTTTTTATCGAGACACCTCACACTGGAGGGAGAATGTACTTGAATTCAAATCCGAGCTGATCTGACGATGGCTGGACCAACAAAAGTGCAGACCCTGTACTATTGTCTTGGAAAAAGTCTACGGTGACGGAAGAGGCCACTCTCAGATTTACTGGATTGTTTCATGTCATTCTTCCAGGTCAAAACATCATAATTTATACACTAAATCATTTGGTATTTACTGTACTCTGGGATAATTCATATATCTTTATAATTGCGTTTCAGGATAGGCCAGGTTTGGATGGAGTCCGGGAAATTTCCGACATATCTACTGTTTCTCTACGTCTTTTCGTGTACTATAGTTGAACGCTCTATGGGTGACGTAGCGGTGTCATTGGTCCTTTCCGAAGTGCTTGCGGGTCATACGGCAGGCCCGTTCCAATGTAGATCTTGTGTCTCACCAAGTTTCTAATATGTTGACCAGTCCTGTTCGGATGATCTGGTTCGGGAGAGAGATTCCCCCTTTGTTACTGTGTCTGAAAGCTCTGACGGATCAGCTAGAGGCTGGGTGGATGTGACGACGCATCCTCTACCCAGGCATAGCCGTCCGTGGCCATCAATATACGTGCACATCTGTTGGACGTCCAGAGATGGAATCTGTGTTCTAACCAGCAGCAGCACTGGGGAGGGAAGGATTTACGATTCCGGGTGAAGCAAATTGTTTTTGTTCTCAATATATTATCACATGCACAATACACATTCAAACTCCCTTGGTGATCTTCATGGGAAGCTCTTTCGTACCACCTCACCTCTCCTGGAAATCTAACAGAAAGGACCGGAAACAGAAAGTCTCTCAGGACAGTTCTTACAATATTCTTCCCAACTGTGTTGGTTTTTGTTTCTGAATTAAAGTGTGTGCGTTAAATTTCTAAGTAATTCTGTCTTATTTGATAAGGATAGGGGAATGTGTCGTAGTTTTGTTTCAGTGATCAACACTCCCCTAGGTGTGGTCATTGTTTAGATTCAACGAGTCTAAGATTGAACTCGCTAAGAGTCGAATGCTCCAGGGCTCGGGGTGTAACAGAGATCCTATCTCCTTGGATCCCGTTATACGAGGGTCTGGTCCTTTCTGTTTTATAGTATGCGATGGCGATCCTGACTATCAGCCTTAAGCAGACAGAAAGGATGGAAAAGATACAGAACGAAGCTATGCGTATTATTCTTGGATGCACAAGAGATACAGCATGCAGGGCGATGCGCTACCTTCTTGATTTTCCAACCATTGGGGATAGAATACAAATTTGCAGAGCACGTGCCTACCTCAGAGTCAACGCAAACACACAACATCCACTGCACAGCGAAATTAAGAAGGTAAAGAATAGCAGGTTAAAAAGAGAAAAGTCGTGGATGGGTCAAGCCGAAGACATTCTGCAACAGGTGTGTTCACTTGAGGACTTAGAACCTGGCGAGGAGTGGGTACAAATGCCATCAGATTTCTATACGTCCTTTTCAATTTGCATCCAACTAGACAGAAAATGCAGACAAGAAAATCCAGCTGCTGTGGAGGGGGAAGTACAGGCTTTGATTTTCGAGAATTCTTTAAAGGGTGGTGCTGACATTTACACAGATGGGTCGGTTGTTCGACGAGTGAGAAGTTCATGGGATTTTACAGCTCAGGCCGGTGGGAGAATTGTGAAAGAACTATGGAACCCACATCGTCAGAACTCTGGGACCAACATAGGCGGGACCCACACCTTGGTAAGTAAAAAGTAAACTAACGAACACATTTCACGTCCTAAAATACTTCGGCCATATGGTGCCTGACCCACAGTTCCATAGACCAGTCGGTACCCGGTGGCTGGTGCGGATATATTACGTCGACTGCCTTTATTTCCCACGGCATTTTAGACCGGGTAATCTGGCAGCTTAGATCAACTCTGACAAATCTGAATTCGCCCAGCTACAGATAATCGATCCCAAGACCTTATGATAGTCAAGCCAGTGTCTAATCACTTCGCCACCGACGCTCTAAGGGTGTATGATGCTCGCCTCACATTTGTATAGAGCAGTTGGTACCCGCCAGGTGAATTGGTCAGTATCAGATAGTCTCCCCACTTGCCGTAAGGTATTCTGGTACTATTTATAGCCTGGGTCTACGTCAGAGTCCGGGTTCATAATATAAAATAATCTCGCCTCGATAGGGGTTCCAACATAAAAGACCCCGAACGACAGGCAAGTTGGCTAGCCGCTGTGCCACGCAGCTCCGTTTGCAGCTCGATGAGTTGAATTTAAGATTTGTGCCAAGTTTGTGGAGTCAATGTTCTTTTTGTCTGTTGCGTTTTGATGATTCCGTAATTTTCTGATTTATTCAGTGTTTGTTTATTTAGATGAGGAAATCTCGAGACAGACTGATGCACAGACAGGCTAGATATACGTAGAAACAAACACAAGAGTGGTACATAGATTGTGAGACAGACATACAGAAAGAGTTACAGCGGCTTAGCTATTGCAGCTCATTTATAGTCAGACAGACGAAACAACAGACGGAAAGACAGATAGACAGACTGATGGACGAATGGACCGACCGACAGAAAGACAGATAGATAGACAGATAGCCAGACAGACAGACAGACAGACATATAGATAGATAGATAGATAGATAGATAGATAGATAGATAGATAGATAGATAGATAGATAGATAGATAGACAGACATATAGATAGATAGATAGATAGATAGATAGATAGATAGATAGATAGATAGATAGATAGATAGATAGATAGATAGACAGACATATAGATAGATAGATAGATAGATAGATAGATAGATAGATAGATAGATAGATAGATAGATAGATAGATAGATAGATAGATAGATAGATAGATAGATAGATAGATAGATAGATAGATAGATAGATAGATGGTAACAGAGGAAAGAAGAAAAATAGAAAAGATATATCGTGAAATCGTGAAAAGAAAGACATAATAAAAGGAATGAAGAAGAAGGAGAAGAAGAAGAAGAAGAAGAAGAAGAAGAAGAAGAAGAAGAAGAAGAAGAAGAAGAAGAAGAAGAAAAAAAAAGAAGAGGAAGAAGAAGAAGAAGAAGACAGAAACCTCATTACGCAGGTATTAACAATTAATCTGGACGTAAATACCAGACTGGCGACTTGACGACGAGTGTTGACTGCCAACTATCACCCCAGAGTCCATCCAACATCCGCTCCTCCACTAAGTCTAATCCATGCCTCGCCCACTTTTCTGCATTGCAAGAGGGCCTTGAGTGTAGCGGGAAGTTAGACAGGCTGTTGCTTGGTGAAAATAACATTCTTGTGAGAAAATGCCATCTGTTCTTCGAGATGTGGTGACTTGGAGTAAAAGAAGGTGTGGTTTCTGAGAATTACGTTTGGAAGCAATGATGAGCCAGATCAAAGAGAGAAAAGGAATATGAGTTGGAGTTTATAAACAATATAGTTGGAGGTTATACTCAATCTACTTGAAGAGTATAAATAATATTGTTGGAGGTTATAAACAGTCTACTTGGACGGTATAAACAATATTGTTGGAGAGTATAAACAATATAGTTGGAGGTTATACTTAATCTACTTGGAGAGTATAAACAATATAGCTGGAGGTTATACTTAATCTACTTGAAGAGTATAAATAATATTGTTGGAGGTTATACTTAATCTACTTGAAGAGTATAAATAATATTGTTGGAGGTTATAAACAGTCTACTTGGACGGTATAAACAATATTGTTGGAGATTATAAACAATATAGTTGGAGGTTATACTTAATCTACTTGGAGAGTGTAAACTATATTATTGGAGGTTATACTTAATCTACTTGAAGAGTATAAATAATATTGTTGGAGGTTATAAACAGTCTACTTGGAGGTTATAATTAATCTACTTGGAGAGTATAAACAATATAGCTGGAGGTTATACTTAATCTACTTGGAGAGTGTAAGCTATATTATTGGAGGTTATAAACAGTATGGTTGGATGCTATACGCAATATAGTTGGTGGGTATAGAAAATCTAGTTGGAGGTCATAAAGAATATAATTGGAGGTTATAAACAATATTTTTGGAGATTATGATCAATATATCTTATAGTTGGATGTTATAAACAATATAGTTGGTGGTTATAAACAATATAGTTGTAGGTTATACACAAGAGCTGATCCACGACTCTGGTGATCTAGTGAAATGGCGAGTCATGACCGCCCACGCTTTCCGGCATGGCATATGATTGATTGATGTACACAATCTAGTTGGCGGTTATACACAATATAGTTGGTGGATATACACAATTTAGTTGTAGGCTATACACAATCTAGTTGGACATTATAAACAATCTAGTGGGAGGTTATAAACAATCTTGTTGGAGGTTATAAACAGTATAGGCTGTGCAGACGACACATTATTGACCGCTGAACATGCCAAAGATCGACAACAATTGTCGGACATTGCAGTTATACACAACACGTGGCATGCCCTTTGCAGGACGTCGTGATCAACCCCAACCCCCATGTTAATTGCCTAGTGAATTTGACGTTCAGTAGTTTGCCATTGATTTCTGAACGAGAAGTCAACACTTAAGTCTAACTGACCGGTGTAGGGAGTTATAGAGAAAGCAAGTAAAACAGGAATGTCCTTGAATAGTCAGTCTAACACGGTGTAGGGAGTTATAGAGAAAGCAAGTAAAACAGGAATGTCCTTGAATAGTACGTCTAACACGGTGTAGGGAGTTATAGAGAAATCAAGTACAACAGGAATGTCCTTGAATAGTAAGTCTAACTGACCGGTGTAGGGAGTTATAGAGAAAGCAAGTAAAACAGGAATGTCCTTGAATAGTAAGTCTAACACGGTGTAGGGAGTTATAGAGAAAGCAAGTAAAACAGGAATGTCCTTGAATAGTAAGTCTAGGGAGTTATAGAGAAAGCAAGTAAAACAGGAATGTCCTTGAATAGTAAATCTAACACGGTGTAGGGAGTTATAGAGAAAGCAAGTAAAACAGGAATGTCCTTGAATAGTAAGTCTAACACGGTGTAGGGAGTTATAGAGAAAGCAAGTAAAACAGGAATGTCCTTGAATAGTAAGTCTAACACGGTTAGGGAGTTATAGAGAAAGCAAGTAAAACAGGAATGTCCTTGAATAGTAAGTCTAACACGGTGTATGGAGTTATAGAGAAAGCAAGTAAAACAGGAATGTCCTTGAATAGTAAGTCTAACACGGTGTAGGGAGTTATAGAGAAAGCAAGTAAAACAGGAATGTCCTTGAATAGTAAGTCTAACACGGTGTAGGGAGTTATAGAGAAAGCAAGTACAACAGGAATGTCCTTGAATAGTAAGTCTAACACGGTGTAGGGAGTTATAGAGAAAGCAAGTGAAACAGGAATGTCCTTGAATAGTAAGTCTAACAAGGTGTAGGGAGTTATAGAGAAAGCAAGTAAAACAGGAATGTCCTTGAATATTAAGAAAGCAGAAAGAATGGCTATATCACAGACAAGGAGCGCATCATCATATGATATTACAATAGATAGAAGGGAAAATACTTATCAACAGTTGACAAATTTAAATACCCATAGGGAATCATAACACCAAATAGAAGACAAACAACATAGGTTAAAAACAGAACAGGGTGAGCAAAAGATGCATTTCAGACAATGAAAAGTATCTTATGAAACAAGTCACTATAATTGAATGACAGAAATAGATTACATAAATGCTATATAGAACCAGTTTTGCTATATGGCAGTGAATCATGTAATGCGAATGAACAAATTTAGAAAAGCTTGGAGGCAACGGAGCTGTGGTTTCTGAAGCAAATGTTCAGGCTGCTAGAGTAACTAACAAGGAATGCGTAGAAAAATGTCATTAAAGTAGCAAATTATATACAAATACCTTGGAAGTATGATCACAGAAGATGGCAGATTGGACAGAGAAATTGACATCAGATGTCAAAAAGCTAGTTCACTTACATATCAACTATCACCCTTACTGAAACATCCAAACATACCCATGTCCGCAAAACGACAGATAATAAACAGCATATTCACACCAACCCTATGCTACCAATCTCAAACCTGGACTTTATCCAAATTACACCTTCGCAAAATCAACACCTGCGAAATGAGATGCCTGAGGAGAGCTGCCAACTTAACAATCCGAGACCGAGTAAGAAATGCTAATATCAGACAGACTGTGGGATCAACACCTTGTGCCACATTTATTGACAGACAGAAGATCAAGTGGTTTGGCCATGTCATTAGAATGCAACATCAACAACTACCATCACTGGCCTTACATCAAAGATCATCTGCGACGAGACCACGAGGACGTCCAAGAAGAAAATGGATTGACGACATCAGAGACATTGTACAACCTCACGGAATGACACTATCCAGTGCAGTCCACCGGGCGCTGGAACGCAAATTATTCCTCCCCACGACGCTTGACGGCAGAAGTGGAAGATGATGATGATGATGATGATGATTTGGAGGTTTTAGTCGTGAAGGCTGGTAAGGGACTTAATGCACTGAGGGCGATGGCAGCAGCCGGGGTAGAGCAGAGGATGCTTTACAGGCTCTTTCAGCAGTTAATAATTTCAGTAAGTGAGTATGGTTTGGAGCTGCTGACAATATCAAAGAGCCAGCCTGAACGATCGGAGCGCATACAGAATGCGGCCATCAGGTGATCTTTTGGTGCACAAAGGACACACCAATTATATGCATAAGGCATATCCAGGCACTACCAACAATGACGGACAGGCATAGGGTCCTTCTTGCCAAATGGTACATGGGAGTAGCTGCAGATAGGGATCACCCCTGCATGAAGCCGTGGATATGGTCAAGGGTCATAGACTAAAACTAGGCAGGTCCTAGATGGCAAAGGCAGAAATATCTATACGCCAGATTTAGAGACCATCAATCGTGAAAAAGAGTGGTATAAAGTACCGGAAGACATGGTGGACTGGCATAATGTAATAGTAACACTGGGTCGTGAGTGCAGAAAATGAGCAGAGGGCCGCACAGAGTTTGAGGTGCAGCAATTGATCCAGCGTAACATACATCAAGGTGACATAATGATCTATACCGATGGGTCAATGGTGAGAAACAGACGAAGTGATTGGGGTTTCATAGCAAAGGCTAAAGGACGGTTCTTGAAAACGGAGAAACTGGCATATGAGACCACCACCGCCGCCATGAGAATGGAGGTGGAAGCAGTAACAGCGGCATTCCGTTGGTTAGAGGAGACCACTGCAACGCAAATTACCTTCATCACGGACTCAAGAAGTATGCTTGGCAAGTTGGAGAAAGGAATGTTTCGCGTGGAATGTCTATCCTCGTTTCAGAGGTCACAGATTGTGAGAACTGTATGGATATTTTGCCTTGACTACGCGGGAGTGCGGGGGAATGAACAGGCTGATAGGCTGGCAGGGAATGTACCTCTTGGTGGTAGAATGCCTATATACAATGTAGAGTTGGCCTTGTGTCTGTGGGGCCAGGTGGAGAGAGTGGAGGAACAGATTGAGAACCCGTATGAGATTGCGGGGGCTTGGCAGAGTTCTGGTAGAATCTCCAAATTGAGAGGGAACACCTGGAGAACTTTCAATCAGATAGCGGTTGGAGCGATTAGTAGTGTGACTTTTCGCTGGCGGTTGAACGAGGGGACGGAGCGCGTAATAGAATGTCCTCAGTACAGTGACGTCGGTTCTTAGCTTAACTCAACTCAACTCAGCTCAACTCAACTGATACGGTGATATGGGGGGGGGGGGGGGGGGGGGGGTTGGGGGGGGTTCTGGAGAGACTGAGACGGTGGCGTGGAGGGATACTGGAGGGACTGAGACGGTGGCATGGAGGGATACTGAAGGGACTGAGACGGTGGCATGGAGGGATACTGAAGGGACTGAGACGGTGGCATGGAGGGATACTGAAGGGACTGAGACGGTGGCATGGAGGGATACTGAAGGGACTGAGACGGTGGCATGGAGGGATACTGAAGGGACTGAGACGGTGGCATGGAGGGATACTGGAGGGACTGAGACGGTGGCATGGAGGGATACTGGAGGGACTGAGACGGTGGGATGGAGGGATACTGAAGGGACTGAGACGGTGGCATGGAGGGATACTGGAGAGACTGAGACGGTGGCATGGAGGGATACTGGAGGGACTGAGACGGTGGCATGGAGGGATACTGGAGGGACTGAGACGGTGGGATGGAGGGATACTGAAGGGACTGAGACGGTGGCATGGAGGGATACTGAAGGGACTGAGACGGTGGGCTGGAGGGATACTGAAGGGACTGAGACGGTGGCATGGAGGGATACTGAAGGGACTGAGACGGTGGCATGGAGGGATACTGAAGGGACTGAGACGGTGGCATGGAGGGATACTGGAGGGACTGAGACGGTGGCATGGAGGGATACTGAAGGGACTGAGACGGTGGGATGGAGGGCTACTGAAGGGACTGAGACGGTGGCATGGAGGGATACTGAAGGGACTGAGACGGTGGCATGGAGGGATACTGAAGGGACTGAGACGGTGGCATGGAGGGATACTGAAGGGACTGAGACGGTGGCATGGAGGGATACTGGAGGGACTGAGACGGTGGCATGGAGGGATACTGAAGGGACTGAGACGGTGGCATGGAGGGATACTGAAGTGACTGAGACGGTGGGATGGAGGGATTCTGAAGGGACTGAGACGGTGGCATGGAGGGATACTGGAGGGACTGAGACGGTGGCATGGAGGGATACTGGAGGGACTGAGACGGTGGCATGGAGGGATACTGGAGGGACTGAGACGGTGGCATGGAGGGATACTGGAGGGACTGAGACAGTGGCATGGAGGGATACTGGAGGGACTGAGACGGTGGCATGGAGGGATACTGGAGGGACTGAGACGGTGGCATGGAGGGATACTGGAGGGACTGAGACGGTGGGATGGAGGGATACTGAAGGGACTGAGACGGTGGCATGGAGGGATACTGGAGGGACTGAGACGGTGGCATGGAGGGATACTGGAGGGACTGAGACGGTGGCATGGAGGGATACTGGAGGGACTGAGACAGTGGCATGGAGGGATACTGGAGGGACTGAGACGGTGGCATGGAGGGATACTGAAGGGACTGAGACGGTGGCATGGAGGGATACTGGAGGGACTGAGACGGTGGCATGGAGGGATACTGGAGGGACTGAGACGGTGGCATGGAGGGATACTGAAGGGACTGAGACGGTGGCATGGAGGGATACTGAAGGGACTGAGACGGTGGCATGGAGGGATACTGGAGGGACTGAGACGGTGGGGTGGAGGGATACTGAAGGGACTGAGACAGTGGCATGGAGGGATACTGGAGGGACTGAGACGGTAGCATGGAGGGATACTGAAGGGACAGACGGTGGCATGGAGGGATACTGGAGGGACTGAGACGGTGGGATGGAGGGATACTGGAGGGACTGAGACGGTGGCATGGAGGGATACTGAAGGGACAGACGGTGGCATGGAGGGATACTGGAGGGACTGAGACGGTGGGATGGAGGGATACTGGAGGGACTGAGACGGTGGGATGGAGGGATACTGGAGGGACTGAGACGGTGGGATGGAGGGATACTGAAGGGACTGAGACAGTGGCATGGAGGGATACTGGAGGGACTGAGACGGTGGCATGGAGGGATACTGGAGGGACTGAGACGGTGGCATGGAGGGATACTGGAGGGACTGAGACGGTGGGATGGAGGGATACTGGAAGGACTGAGACGGTGGCATGGAGGGATACTGAAGGGACTGAGACGGTGGCATGGAGGGATACTGGAGGGACTGAGGCGGTTGGATGGAGGGATATTAGAGGGACTGAAACGGTGGCATGGAGGGATACTGGAGGGACTGAGACGGTGGGATGGAGGGATACTGGAGGGACTGAGACGGTGGGATGGAGGGATACTGGAGGGACTGAGACGGTGGGATGGAGGGATACTGGAGGGACTGAGACGGTGGGATGGAGGGATACTGAATGGACTGAGACAGTGGCATGGAGGGATACTGGAGGGACTGAGACGGTGGCATGGAGGGATACTGAAGGGACAGACGGTGGCATGGAGGGATACTGGAGGGACTGAGACGGTGGGATGGAGGGATACTGAAGGGACAGACGGTGGCATGGAGGGATACTGGAGGGACTGAGACGGTGGGATGGAGGGATACTGGAGGGACTGAGACGGTGGGATGGAGGGATATTAGAGGGACTGAAACGGTGGCATGGAGGGATACTGGAGGGACTGAGACGGTGGCGTGGAAAAATACTGGATGGACTGAGATGGTAGCATGGAGGGATATTGGAGGGACTGAAACGGTGGCATGGAGGGATACTTAAGGGACTGAGACGGTGGCATGGAAAACTACTGGATGGACTGAGATGATGGCATGAAGGGATATTGGAGGGACTGAAACGGTGACATGGGTGAATACTGGAGGGACTGAGATGGTGGCATGGAGGGATACTGAAGGGACTGAGACGGTGGCATGGAGGGATACTGGAGGGACTGAGACGGTGGCATGGAGGGATACTGGAGGGACTGAGACGGTGGGATGGAGGGATACTGAAGGGACTGAGACGGTGGCATGGAGGGATACTGGAGGGACTGAGACGGTGGCATGGAGGGATACTGGAGGGACTGAGACGGTGGCATGGAGGGATACTGGAGGGACTGAGACGGTGGGATGGAGGGATACTGAAGGGACTGAGACGGTGGCATGGAGGGATACTGAAGGGACTGAGACGGTGGGCTGGAGGGATACTGAAGGGACTGAGACGGTGGCATGGAGGGATACTGAAGGGACTGAGACGGTGGCATGGAGGGATACTGAAGGGACTGAGACGGTGGCATGGAAGAATACTGGAGGGACTGAGACGGTGGCATGGAGGGATACTGAAGGGACTGAGACGGTGGGATGGAGGGCTACTGAAGGGACTGAGACGGTGGCATGGAGGGATACTGAAGGGACTGAGACGGTGGCATGGAGGGATACTGAAGGGACTGAGACGGTGGCATGGAGGGATACTGAAGGGACTGAGACGGTGGCATGGAGGGATACTGGAGGGACTGAGACGGAGGCATGGAGGGATACTGAAGGGACTGAGACGGTGGCATGGAGGGATACTGAAGTGACTGAGACGGTGGGATGGAGGGATTCTGAAGGGACTGAGACGGTGGCATGGAGGGATACTGGAGGGACTGAGACGGTGGCATGGAGGGATACTGGAGGGACTGAGACGGTGGCATGGAGGGATACTGGAGGGACTGAGACGGTGGCATGGAGGGATACTGGAGGGACTGAGACAGTGGCATGGAGGGATACTGGAGGGACTGAGACGGTGGCATGGAGGGATACTGGAGGGACTGAGACGGTGGCATGGAGGGATACTGGAGGGACTGAGACGGTGGGATGGAGGGATACTGAAGGGACTGAGACAGTGGCATGGAGGGATACTGGAGGGACTGAGACGGTGGCATGGAGGGATACTGGAGGGACTGAGACGGTGGCATGGAGGGATACTGGAGGGACTGAGACAGTGGCATGGAGGGATACTGGAGGGACTGAGACGGTGGCATGGAGGGATACTGAAGGGACTGAGACGGTGGCATGGAGGGATACTGGAGGGACTGAGACGGTGGCATGGAGGGATACTGGAGGGACTGAGACGGTGGCATGGAGGGATACTGAAGGGACTGAGACGGTGGCATGGAGGGATACTGAAGGGACTGAGACGGTGGCATGGAGGGATACTGGAGGGACTGAGACGGTGGGGTGGAGGGATACTGAAGGGACTGAGACAGTGGCATGGAGGGATACTGGAGGGACTGAGACGGTAGCATGGAGGGATACTGAAGGGACAGACGGTGGCATGGAGGGATACTGGAGGGACTGAGACGGTGGGATGGAGGGATACTGGAGGGACTGAGACGGTGGCATGGAGGGATACTGAAGGGACAGACGGTGGCATGGAGGGATACTGGAGGGACTGAGACGGTGTGATGGAGGGATACTGGAGGGACTGAGACGGTGGGATGGAGGGATACTGGAGGGACTGAGACGGTGGGATGGAGGGATACTGAAGGGACTGAGACAGTGGCATGGAGGGATACTGGAGGGACTGAGACGGTGGCATGGAGGGATACTGGAGGGACTGAGACGGTGGCATGGAGGGATACTGGAGGGACTGAGACGGTGGGATGGAGGGATACTGGAAGGACTGAGACGGTGGCATGGAGGGATACTGAAGGGACTGAGACGGTGGCATGGAGGGATACTGGAGGGACTGAGGCGGTTGGATGGAGGGATATTAGAGGGACTGAAACGGTGGCATGGAGGGATACTGGAGGGACTGAGACGGTGGGATGGAGGGATACTGGAGGGACTGAGACGGTGGGATGGAGGGATACTGGAGGGACTGAGACGGTGGGATGGAGGGATACTGGAGGGACTGAGACGGTGGGATGGAGGGATACTGAATGGACTGAGACAGTGGCATGGAGGGATACTGGAGGGACTGAGACGGTGGCATGGAGGGATACTGAAGGGACAGACGGTGGCATGGAGGGATACTGGAGGGACTGAGACGGTGGGATGGAGGGATACTGGAGGGACTGAGACGGTGGCATGGAGGGATACTGAAGGGACAGACGGTGGCATGGAGGGATACTGGAGGGACTGAGACGGTGGGATGGAGGGATACTGGAGGGACTGAGACGGTGGGATGGAGGGATATTAGAGGGACTGAAACGGTGGCATGGAGGGATACTGGAGGGACTGAGACGGTGGCGTGGAAAAATACTGGATGGACTGAGATGGTAGCATGGAGGGATATTGGAGGGACTGAAACGACGGCATGGAGGGATACTTAAGGGACTGAGACGGTGGCATGGAAAACTACTGGATGGACTGAGATGATGGCATGAAGGGATATTGGAGGGACTGAAACGGTGACATGGGTGAATACTGGAGGGACTGAGATGGTGGCATGGAAAAATACTGGAAGGACTGAGACGGTGGCATGGGTGAATACTGGAGGGACTGAGACGTTGGCATTGAAAAATACTGGAGGGACTGAGGCAGTGGCATGGAGGGATAATGGAGGGACTGAGACGGTGGCATGGAAAATTACTGGAGGGACTGAGACGGTAGCATGGAGGAATGATACTGGAGGGACTGAGACGGTGGCGTGAGGGATACTGGAGGGACTGAGACGGTGGCGTAGAGGGATACTGGAGGGACTAAGACGGTGGCGTGAGGGATACTGGAGGGACTGAGACGGTGGCGTGTAGGGATACTGGAGGGACTAAGACGGTGGCGTGGAGGGATACTGGAGGGACTAAGACAGTGGCGTGGAGGGATACTGGAGGGACTGAGGCGGTGGCGTGGAGGAATGCTGGAGGGACTGAGACGTTGGCGTGGAGGAATGCTGGAGGGACTAAGACGGTGGCATGGAGGGATACTGGAGGGACTGAGACAGTGGCATGGAGGGATACTGGAGGGACTGAGACGGTGGCATGGAGGGATACTGAAGGGACTGAGACGGTGGCATGGAGGGATACTGGAGGGACTGAGACGGTGGCATGGAGGGATACTGGAGGGACTGAGACGGTGGCATGGAGGGATACTGAAGGGACTGAGACGGTGGCATGGAGGGATACTGAAGGGACTGAGACGGTGGCATGGAGGGATACTGGAGGGACTGAGACGGTGGGGTGGAGGGATACTGAAGGGACTGAGACAGTGGCATGGAGGGATACTGGAGGGACTGAGACGGTAGCATGGAGGGATACTGAAGGGACAGACGGTGGCATGGAGGGATACTGGAGGGACTGAGACGGTGGGATGGAGGGATACTGGAGGGACTGAGACGGTGGCATGGAGGGATACTGAAGGGACAGACGGTGGCATGGAGGGATACTGGAGGGACTGAGACGGTGTGATGGAGGGATACTGGAGGGACTGAGACGGTGGGATGGAGGGATACTGGAGGGACTGAGACGGTGGGATGGAGGGATACTGAAGGGACTGAGACAGTGGCATGGAGGGATACTGGAGGGACTGAGACGGTGGCATGGAGGGATACTGGAGGGACTGAGACGGTGGCATGGAGGGATACTGGAGGGACTGAGACGGTGGGATGGAGGGATACTGGAAGGACTGAGACGGTGGCATGGAGGGATACTGAAGGGACTGAGACGGTGGCATGGAGGGATACTGGAGGGACTGAGGCGGTTGGATGGAGGGATATTAGAGGGACTGAAACGGTGGCATGGAGGGATACTGGAGGGACTGAGACGGTGGGATGGAGGGATACTGGAGGGACTGAGACGGTGGGATGGAGGGATACTGGAGGGACTGAGACGGTGGGATGGAGGGATACTGGAGGGACTGAGACGGTGGGATGGAGGGATACTGAATGGACTGAGACAGTGGCATGGAGGGATACTGGAGGGACTGAGACGGTGGCATGGAGGGATACTGAAGGGACAGACGGTGGCATGGAGGGATACTGGAGGGACTGAGACGGTGGGATGGAGGGATACTGGAGGGACTGAGACGGTGGCATGGAGGGATACTGAAGGGACAGACGGTGGCATGGAGGGATACTGGAGGGACTGAGACGGTGGGATGGAGGGATACTGGAGGGACTGAGACGGTGGGATGGAGGGATATTAGAGGGACTGAAACGGTGGCATGGAGGGATACTGGAGGGACTGAGACGGTGGCGTGGAAAAATACTGGATGGACTGAGATGGTAGCATGGAGGGATATTGGAGGGACTGAAACGGTGGCATGGAGGGATACTTAAGGGACTGAGACGGTGGCATGGAAAACTACTGGATGGACTGAGATGATGGCATGAAGGGATATTGGAGGGACTGAAACGGTGACATGGGTGAATACTGGAGGGACTGAGATGGTGGCATGGAAAAATACTGGAAGGACTGAGACGGTGGCATGGGTGAATACTGGAGGGACTGAGACGTTGGCATTGAAAAATACTGGAGGGACTGAGGCAGTGGCATGGAGGGATAATGGAGGGACTGAGACGGTGGCATGGAAAATTACTGGAGGGACTGAGACGGTAGCATGGAGGAATGATACTGGAGGGACTGAGACGGTGGCGTGAGGGATACTGGAGGGACTGAGACGG
The DNA here is from genome assembly GCA_963921405.1 of Cepaea hortensis. Classification (NCBI taxonomy): domain Eukaryota; kingdom Metazoa; phylum Mollusca; class Gastropoda; order Stylommatophora; family Helicidae; genus Cepaea; species Cepaea hortensis. Next base: position 435,931,732 of record OY992876.1, read on the forward strand.
TGGCGTAGAGGGATACTGGAGGGACTAAGACGGTGGCGTGAGGGATACTGGAGGGACTGAGACGGTGGCGTGTAGGGATACTGGAGGGACTAAGACGGTGGCGTGGAGGGATACTGGAGGGACTAAGACAGTGGCGTGGAGGGATACTGGAGGGACTGAGGCGGTGGCGTGGAGGAATGCTGGAGGGACTGAGACGTTGGCGTGGAGGAATGCTGGAGGGACTAAGACGGTGGCGTGGAGGGATACTGGAGGGACTAAGACAGTGGCGTGGAGGGATACTGGAGGGACTGAGGCGGTGGCGTGGAGGAATGCTGGAGGGACTGAGACGTTGGCGTGGAGGAATGCTGGAGGGACTGAGACGGTGGCGTGGAGGGATACTGGAGGGACTGAGGCGGTGGCGTGGAGGAATGCTGGAGGGACTGAGACGGTGGCGTGGAGGAATGCTGGAGGGACTGAGACGGTGGCGTGGAGGAATGCTGGAGGGACTGAGACGGTGGCGTGGAGGAATGCTGGAGGGACTGAGACGGTGGCGTGGAGGAATGCTGGAGGGACTGAGACGGTGGCATGGAGGGATACTGGAGGGACTGAGACGGTGGCGTGGAGGAATGCTGGAGGGACTGAGACGGTGGCATGAAGGGATAACATCAACATTACTGACCCCCAACAACAAGGACGGAGATCTGTGGAGAAACATGAAGGTCAACGCCAGCTGGCACGTTACTGAGGTAAATGCATGGGAAAGGAGTGATTGATACGAAGAATTAAACTGCTGAATTTAGTTTCGTAAGAACACATTCATCATCATCATCATCATCATCATCATCATCATCATCATCATCATCATCATCATCATCATCATCATCATCATCATCATCATCATCATCTGTCCACAGTTTTCTGTCTCGTGTACTGTCAATCTTCTTATAATCCATGCCTTTTGGCGTTGGTGATCATGTCAGTCCACAGCCTAATGTCGATACTGTACTGCGAATAATCTCTGATACCTCTGAATTTCCTCTACTCATGACATGCCAAAAGAATGTGGAATGTCTTCTTCTGATATGAGTAACCTGTTCTCTTTGAGAGTTAACTTCTTTCTGGATATCTTCATTGGGCTTTCCATCCGTAGACAGTATTCTTTTGATTCTGCTATAAAACCCCATCGCCGACGCTTGCACATAATAATAATAATAATAATAATAATAATAATAATAATAATAATAATAATAATAATAATAATAATAAGAAGAAGAAGAAGAAGAAGAAGAAGAAGAAGAAGAAGAAGAAGAAGAAGAAGAAGAAGAAGATGAAGAAGAAGAAGAAGAAGAAGAAGAAGAAGAAGAAGAAGAAGAAGAAGAAGAAGAAGAAGAAGAAGAAGAAGAAGAAGAAGAAGAAGAAAAAAAAAGAAGAAGAAGAAGAAGAAGAAGAAGAAGAAGAAGAAGAAGAGGAAGAAGAAGAAGAAGAAGAAGAAGAAGAAGAAGAAGAGCAACAACAACAACAACAACAACAACAAACGAACGAACGAACGAAAAAATTTATTTTCAAAGGGTTAAGAATTGGGCACGCAGGCCCGACTGACATTCTGCCCTTCTTCTCTATTTCCTCTCATACATTCTTTCATTCAACATCTCTTATGAAGCAATTTTTTGACAACAAAAGAACAATAAGCATTAAAACGCATGAAAAATAATCAATAATACATGACTCGTTGAGGCAATGTTTAACATGGAAGAAGAAGAAGAAGAAGAAAGAAGCAGAAGAAGAAGAAGAAGAAGAAGAAGAAGAAGAAGAAGAAGAAGAAGAAGAAGAGGAAGAAGAAGAAGAAGAAGAAGAAGAAGAAGAATAAGAAGAAGAAGAAGAAACAAACAAACAAACAAACATCAATAAATAATAAGTTAACAATCAAAAACCCCTGTTCAAGCCCCGATGTGAATTGGACATATAGTGCTAAACACATATTGGTATAGATTATTCGGCACCCAGTGGGTGATGTGGTTATATCACATGAACAGACAGAATGAGTGAAATGTTAGGTACTCAACCAGGGGTCCGGACAATTCGAAGAAAACGACAGAAACCAGACAGAATCGGAATTACTATTCTGGAGGGACGGGCATTTTCCGAGAGACTGAGTATTAATTGTTAGCTGCACTAACACTCCAATCGACAGAACCCTGTAGTAGTAAAGCTGAGTTCAATTAAGTTGAGTTCAGAACCGACGTCACAGCACTCGTGACATTCCCATGCGTATTCTGTCCCCATCTGAAACAGCCAGCGAAGAGTCCCAGTACTAATGGTACCAGCTGCAGTCAGATAATGTGTCCGTCTGGCCTTTCCCCGGAGTCCTAGATGTGAACACAAGAAAGAGCTACTGACCCATCTACACGACATGAGTTATATTTGGTATTTGCTGCTAGGTCCGTATTTTAATAGATGTGATCAATATATACACATTGGCACCTTTCCGTCTTGACAGACGATAGTTTGGTACATTGTGCTTCAAAAAGGCTTAATAACTACGATCCATGGCGGTGGCGAGTGTGGCTGATAATGCCAATTCGCGCTGCAAATGTTTGTTCACTGTGGATGCATGTGAAAACATGGCCATTTCCACCATCGTGCACCATCTTACGTCTCTCACGCTCTGTGTGTGCTTTATCAGCAATCATTTTCTCCTTTGTCTTTATTCCATTTATGATAGTTGTCCTCCATGCAACACATTCATCGGCGACTTGCTCGCAATGTGCTTTATCAATGCCTGTATCAGTCATGTCCCGCATACACACATCTTTGTATCGTAGTAGAGGCCGACCCTGAGATCTGCTACCCATCTGTAATTCACCAAAAAAGATGTCCTTTGATATTCTACCATTATCCATCCTCCTAACATGTCCTATCCATCTAAGTCTACGAAGACTGAGCATGGAACACACCGTCACACAAACTGATCTTTCCAATACTTCAGCATTTGCGATTTTGTTGTGATCAATATATAATCTTTAATTCACATGAAACTTCCTGGTGTGATTCCAGTGTGAGTGCCATAATCATTTCCAGTGTGAGTGCCATGATCAATTCTAATGTGAGTGCCAGAATTAATTTCGTATGAGTGCCAGGATTAATTCCAGTGTGAGTGCCCGGATTAATTCCAGTGTTAGTGCCAGGATTAATTCCAGTGTGAGTGCCCGGATTAATTCCAGTGTGAGTTCCAGGATTAATTCCAGTGTTAGTGCCAGGATTAATTCCAATGTGAGTGCCCGGATTAATCCAGTGTTAGTGCCAGGATTAATTCCAGTGTTAGTGCTAGGATTAATTCCAGTGTGAGTGCCCGGATTAATTCCAGTGTTAGTGCCAGGATTAATTCCAGTGTTAGTGCCAGGATTAATTCCAGTGTTAGTGCCCGGATTAATTCCAGTGTGAGTGCCCGGAATAATTCCAGTGTGAGTGCCCGGATTAATTCCAGTGTAAGTTCCAGCATTAATTCCAGTGTTAGTTCCAGCATTAATTCCAGTGTGAGTGCAGGATTAATTCCAGTGTGAGTGCCAGGATTAATTCCAGTGTGAGTTCCAGCATTAATTCCAGTGTGAGTGCAGGATTAATTCCAATGTGAGTGCCATGATCAATTCTAATGTGAGTGCCAGAATTAATTTCGTATGAGTGCCAGGATTAATTCCAGTGTGAGTGCCAGCATTTATTCCAGTGTGAGTGCCAAGCAACTGACATAGGTAGAAAGGCAAGACAGTTGGCAAATCGAGTGACTGAACATATACCAGTGTGCGTGAAAAAGAGAGTTTATTAGTCTTTAGGAATCACTGCAGAGTCGAAAGGCTATAAAAGACCCTCCTCAGCGATTTCTCAGCCCCTAATAAAATGCCGTCATAACGTGAACAAAGAAAAAACGTGCCGTTTGCTGTAGTAGATGAACAATAATCTATTGCTTAAATATAGTGAGGCGGTAGCAATCAGGCGGTTACAGTCGGTTATGTGTAAACAGAAAACGATGTTCTAAATTTGAACTTACCATGCCGTGAACAGATGTTCCACATTCGAACAATACCTGTGACTGTTTTAATTGTTTCAGCTAAAATATTATTAGATTATTCACTTCAGATGATATTAACTCTGCAGTATGCACCTGACGAGATGCAGCGACATCTACCAGGCAGTACATGGTGCA
>OY992876.1:435940908-436013728 GCA_963921405.1 Cepaea hortensis
ATCACCATCACATAACATCACCATCACATACACATCACCATCACATACACATCACCATCACATCATCACAACATACACATCATCATCACATATACATCACCATCACATACACATCATCACCACATACACATCACCATCACATACACATCACCATCACATACACATCACCATCACATACACATCACCATCACTTAAACATCACCATGACATACACATAACCATCACATACACATCACTATCACATACACATCACCATCACATACACATCACTATCACATACACATCACCATCACCTTCACATACACATCATCACCACATACACATTACCATCATATACACATTACTATCACCAAACATCACCACCATCACATACACATCACCATCACATACACACACCCTCACATACACATCACCATCACATACATATCACCATCACATACACATTACATCACATACACATCACCATCACATACACATCACATACAAATCACCATCACATACACATCTCCATCACATACATACCACCATCACATACACATACCCATCACATACATACCACCATCACACACACATAACCATCACATATACATAACAATCACATACACATCCCCATTACATACACATCACCATCACATACACATCACCATCACATACACATCCGCATCACATACATACCACCATCACATACACATCCCCATCACATACACATCACCATCATCACCATCACATACACATCACCATCACATACACATCACAATCACATACACATCACCATCACATACACATCACCAACCCTATCATCAACATCACATACACATCACCATCTCATACACATCACCAACCCCATCATCACCATCACATACATATCACCATCACATACATATAACCATCACATACACATCACCATCACATACACATCACCATCACATACACATCACCATCACATACACATCACCATCACATACACATCACCATCACATACACATCACCATCATATACACATCACCATCACATACACATCACATACACATCACCATCACATACACATCACATAAACCTCACCATCACATACACATCACCATCACATACACGTGACCATCAGCAAACATCATCACCATCACATACACATCACCATAATCAAGCATAATCACCATCACATACACAACACCATCACATACACATCACTATCACACACACATCACCATCACATAACATCACCGCAACATACACATCACCATAACATACACATCACCATCACCAAACATCATCACCATAACATACACAACACCACCACATACACATTACCAACACACACAACACGATCACATACACATCACCATCACACACACACACAACACCATCACATACACATCACCATCATATACACATCACCATCACCACCATCACATACACATCACCATCACATACCGATCACCATCACATACACATCACCATCACATACACATCACCATCACATACACATCACATACACATTACATACACATCACCATCACTTACACATCCCCATCACATAATACCACCATCACATACACATCTCCATCACATACACATCACCATCAAATACACATCTCCATCACATACACATCACCATAACATACACATCACCATCACATCACATCACCATCACATCACATACACATCACTAACCTCATCATCACCATCACATACACATCAACATCACATACACATCACCATCACATCACATACACATCATATCACATACACATCACCAACCCCATCATCACCATCACATACACATCACCATCACATACACATCACCAACCCCATCATCACCATCACATACACATCACCATCACATACACATCACCATCACATACACATCACCATCACATACACATCACCATCACATACACATCACCATCACATACATATCACCATCACATACACATCACCATCACATCCCCATCCCCATCAAGTTGCAGAATGTCACCCTCAACATTGACGGCGCGGTGGCGAAGGGGTTACGAACACAATTCGCAATCACGCATACCGCAATTGAAACACAGCTGCTGGCGATTTGGAAGCAGGCTGCCTTTTGCTGGTTTTCATAGAAATGTATGAGTGCATGTCGTTCAGAAAGCTATGTCAAAGTACTGACAGTAAAACTTGCCAAGAGATCACAAACAGCCAAAATAAAATGCTGGGGTTGACTGCTAAGTCCTGTAAAGAATATGCAACTGAAGAAGAAGAAGAAGAAGAAGAAGAAGAAGAAGAAGAAGAAGAAGAAGAAGAAGAAGAAGAAGAAGAAGATAATAATAATAATCAAAAGAACAACAACAACAAGAATAAGAAGAACGAGATGAACCTGAAAAAGAAGAAGAACAACAAGAAGAATCAACCAAAATTTACTGCCTAAAAACAGGCTAGGAAAATGGCGTTGTGCGAGCTCTTTCTCAAAGCGTTAACCCACATCGCGTGCAGAGATTTCCAACACCAGGGCTAACCATCCAACCGCCAGACCCCCTAGCCTGGAGTGTCTGTCACTAAAATATTTTCCTACTCACTTCTTTTGATGACAATTCCCGCGCGCGGAAAGATAGACCCGACTTGCTCCTACAAACACCACATCCATCGGGAAAAGGAAACACCGAAACGACTGCACTCTTTCTACAGAACCTTAATTTCGGTAATTATTGTTGTCCCATTTCAGGGTATTTATCGTTGTAGCTATATTAATATGGAAAGCTATATTATTATGTGAGTTATATTTGTCACATAATTGTGTATTTAATTTTTTTTAATAATATAAAATACATCCAGCATTCAAAACAGCATACAATTCTTTAATTAATATATTGTTTATTTTCCTGCTTGTCTGCCCGCCTGCGTTCGTGCATGCCTGCCTACCTGCCTACCTGGCTGTCTGCATGCCTGTCTACATGCCTGTCTACCTACCCCTCTACCTACCTACTTACCAACCTACCTACCCACCTACCTACTTAGCTACCAACCTACTTGCCTGTCTGCCTGCCTACCTACCTACTTACATGCCTGCCTCCTTGCTAACCTACCTATTACACACCTACCTACCTAACTACCTACAATTCTGCCTACCTACTTATATGCCCAACTGCCTACCTACCTACATGTCTATCTACCTACCTACATACCTACATGCCTAACTACCTACTTACCTACCTACGTGCCTACTTACCTACCTTCCAAATACCTAATGCCTACTTACCTACATGCCTGCGCACCTACCTACCTACCTACCTACATGCCTGCCAGTCTGCCTACCTACCTACATGCCCGCCTGGCTGCCTACCTACCTACCTACATGCCTGCCTGTCTACCTACCTACCTACCTACCTACATGCCTGCCAGCCTGCCTACCTACCTATATGCCCGCCTGACTGCCTACCTACCTACCTACCTGCCTACCTACCTAATGCCTGCCTGCCCGTCTACCTACCTACCTACCTACATACCTACCTTCCTACCTACCCACCTACCTACCTACATGCCTGCCTGCCTGCCTACCTACCCACCCACCCACCTACCTACATGCCTGTGTACCTACCTACCTACACACCTACCTACCTACATGCCGGCCTGTTTGCCTACCTACATACATGCCTACCTATCTACCCACCTACCTACATGCCTGCATACCTACCTACCCACCTACCTACCTACCCACCTACCTACCTACATGCCTGCCTTCCCACACCTTTACCTACCTACCTACATGCCTGCCTACCTACCTACCTACCTGCCTACCCACCTACCTACATGCCTGCCTACCTACTCACCTACCTACCTACCTACATGCCCGCCTGTCTGCCTACCTACCTACCTACTTACCTACCTACCTAATGCCTGCCTGTCTGCCCGTCTACCTACCTACCTACCTAACTACCCACCTACCTACCTACCTACATGTCTGCCTGCCTACCTACCTACCCACCTACCTACCTATCTACATGCCTGCCTACCTACCAACCTACCTAACTACCTACCTACATGCCTGCTGTCTGCCTACCTACCTACCTACCTACCTACCCACCTACCTACCTACGTGCCTACCTACCTACCTGCCTGCATGCCCATTTATGTTAATAGTTTAATCTTGCCTGTCGAATTACTCATTTGTATGTGCACATTTTGTCGCACATAAAATAGAATGTCATTCCATGTTGTCATACATATAATAGCACGTCATTCCATATTGTTGCACTGCTCGCTTCAACATTCCTCTCTTGTCTGTGTGCATTTATCTCCCACTGCTGTATTTATCTGATCACATTCTTCTTGATCAGTTTTACCGATTTTCATGTGATCTTCGGCGTCTCTAGCCTTGGTGTTAGTGAACGCAGTCCTACAATTCTCTGACACATGTGCTCGAGGATTTGAAATCAACCGCACACCAAGTGGGAGCAGATTGTTTTGCGTTGATTTTGATGGCATGATTGTCGGCTGTTCAGAAATTAATGACCAACTACTGACCGTAAAATTGCCAGGTCAATTACAAAACAGCTAATAAATGCTGGAATTGATTGCAACGGTCTGAACGGGAAATGCAACTAACACTGTTGTTACAATAAATTGACAGATTTCTGTGGTCATTTATCTCTCATTATCATGATTTCATCTTTTTGGTACTGCTCGTAGAAAAACTAAGAAGTATAAACGGACCTAGGAAGTATAATATCATCAAATGGCAGATCAGAAGACGAGATCGAAAATAGGTGCAATAAGGCAAATCAACTCATTGGACAAATGGCACCAACACTAAAGAACAAACATGTATCAATAACTACTAAGAAAGCACTTTACAACACAATCTTCCTACCAACTCTGTGCTACCAATGCCAAACCTGGACAATGACAGAAAAAGAGAAAAGAAAAATCACAACAACAGAAATGAGGTTCCTGAGAAGAATACTCAACGTATCAAGAAGAGATAAGATCAGAAATGAAGAAATCAGGACTAAAGTGGGGGTTAAAGCTGCTCTAGATTTTATTAGAAAGCAGCAGGTCAAATGGTTTGGCCATGCAAGTAGGCTACCAGTCAACAGCATGCCACAACAAGCAATGATGTACAGACCAGGTGGAAACAGAGGAAGAGGCCGACCACGTAAACGTTGGACGGAGGGAATAACAGAATCCATGGGAATGTCGATATACGAAGCCCATAACCGGGCACTCTCACGAAGTTTATACTTAACCTCGACACCGCAAGGTACAAGAGGAACATGATGAGATGGGATGAGATGAGGTACCATCTTGTCGTTTGTTTGATGGATGGATTTTTTTCAGCATACTCATATGTTCGTTATGCTTTGTATTATAGGTATTGCTTTGTATCTGTTTTTCATACCTATGCTGTATCGCTCTTGAATTTCTCTTTTTGCTGTTAAAATACTGTTGTTCAGTTTAACGTTGTTAAGCTCTTGTTTTTGTCTCTTAACAATAATACTTTTATTTGCTCACTTTGTAATCATACACATTGTAATCATACACATGGTAATCATACACATGGTAATCATACACTTGGTAATCATACACACAGTTGTCCTGTCCACAACCAGAAATAAGACGAGTCACTTGTATACGTACATTTGTTATGCAGTGTTGTTCTTGTATACGTATATTTTCATGTATAGTTGTTCTTGTGTACGTATATTGTCATGTAGTGTTGTTCTTGTATACGTATATTGTCATGTAGTTTTGTTCTTGTATACGTATATTTTCATGTATAGTTGTTCTTGTGTACGTATATTGCCATGTAGTTTTGTTCTTGTATACGTATATTTTCATGTATAGTTGTTCTTGTATACGTATATTGTCATGTAGTGTTGTTCTTGTATACGTATATTGTCATGTAGTTTTGTTCTTGTATACGTATATTTTCATGTAGAGTTGTTCTTGTAGTTGTATCTTTGTTGTTTGTTTGTGTGCTGATGAAGTCCTTGGCCGAACCTCCATTTTCTTATTGATCTTTTCTTACCTGCGATCGTGTTCTAGTAGAACTTACAGTGTACTTCTGTATTTGCTGCTGATTTATTCTGTGTTCACAAAGAAGACGCAATCAATCAATGCTGCATTCCGCGCCAGGTGTTGTCTTCACATTTATGATTGCATTCCTATATCCTTCATTAATCATTCCCTTCTCCTCTTTCTCCGTTCGCATTAAAATCTACAGGTATCATTTGACGTAATTTGATTCCGATTATGAGATCGCCATATCAATTTTACCATAACATATGTCTATTTATTCTTCAAATTGCACGAACGAACGAACGAACGAACACCCTTTCAACCACTCACTGTCATTGACACATGCACTCCTTTCCACACACACATAATCGACACATACACACTTTCACTAACGAAAATACACAAATACTCACAGTCATAAATCCACTCAGTCATACACCCATACACACTTTCTTACATACACACACATATACCTACTCACAATCACAAATCATTCGCTCATTCATATTCTTTCTCTCCCCCTCTCACTGTCTCTGTTATTCATGCCCATATATATATATATATATATATATATATATATATATATATATATATATATATATATATATATATATATACATATATATATATATATATATATATATATATATATATATATATATATATATATATATATATATATATATTCATACATAAAACTACGCACGCATACACACATTCCTTCACATAGTCACCCAAACTAATATACACAAACTCCCATATTTTCACACACAAACATTAATAACAGTCATGAGCATTCACACAACCCCCCCCCCCCCCCCCCCCAAAAAAAAAAAGAAATGAAAAATTAATAAATGTGTTATACATATACACTGCACATCTTAAAGACTTTCGGTCCCCAAAATGGAGAGCTGGCATTTGAACGGTTTAGGCCTCTGGAGTGTTTATACTTGTGGCAACAGTTTGCATTCATATTTTCCTCATGCTGAACTGGAAGTGCATGGTTGCATCACGCTGCTACTGAATTGAGTGCGGGCGCGACACTGAGCTGTGAATTTCGTGTGAAATGATTTTTCATCTGTCCGCGGTTGTTTGTAACGTGAACTGCATGTTCGGAATAATGGCGGTCGGCCTGTCGCAGAACTGTCTGGTTTGCCTTATGCAGTAATGTGTGGCTGCTGGTTTTCTAGTGACTGCCGCTTCCATCGACGATGAACTGTATTTTTCGTGGAGGACTTTTGTGTTGGCATCCTGGTGGCGGCATTATGCATAGTTTACCTGTGCGGGCTGTTGGTTCGTCGAGACTCCTGTCTGTCCACTTTTTACATTGGGCAGTGAGGAGCCTTTTGTGTGATATTCATTGGCATAGGAAGGAGCATAATGGGGACGACCCGTTGCCATGAAGTTGGAACCACGACAAATGACTATATCTCTATCTAGAGTTCATTATTGACCACATTTCTATCTAGAGTTCATTTTAGACCACATCTCTATCTAGAGTCCTTTGTTGACCATATCTCTATGTAAAGTCCATTGTTGACCATATCTCTATCTATAGTCTATTTTTGACCATATCTTTATCTAGAGTCCATTGTTGACCACATCTCTATCTAGAGTCCTTTGTTGACCATATCTCTATCTAAAGTCCATTGTTGACCATATCTCTATCTATAGTCTATTGTTGACCATATCTTTATCTAGAGTCCATTGTTGACCATATCTCTATCTAAAGTCCATTGTTGACCATATCTCTATCTAAAGTCCATTGTTGACCATATCTCTATCTATAGTCTATTGTTTACCACATCTTTATCTAGAGTCCATTGTTGACCATATTTCTATCTAAAGTCCATTGTTGACCATATCTCTATCTAGAGTCCATTGTTGACCATATCTCTATCTATAGTCCATTGTTGACCATATCTCTATCTATAGTCCATTGTTGACCATATCTCTATCTAGAGTCCATTGTTGACCATATCTCTATCTAAAGTCCATTGTTGACCATATCTCTATCTAGAGTCCATTGTTGACCATATCACTATCTAAAGTCTATTGCTCTGTAGAACGAACGAACGAACAAACAAACAAACTTTATTTTCAAAGGTTTAAGAATTGGGCACGCATGCCCGTCTAACATTCTGCCCTTCTATCACTCTCTTTCATACATTATATCATTCACACATCATTCAAGGCTAACTGTAAACAGCAACAATATAAAAGATATGCATTATAGAGGCATGGCGGACATGAAAAATCAATACTCCTCGACTCTTTAATAGTAATGACTGGTGTGGCACTTGTTATTAGCTATGTGGAATATACTGGCCTACCTAAAGGGGACTGGCTGTTACACTAGGGTTTTGTTATTATTATTATTATTATTATTATTATTATTATTATTATTATTATTATTATTATTATTATTATTATTTATATTATTAAGGGGGAAGGTAATCCTTACTGAGATAGTGTTCGAATAATTGCGATTATATGTATAGGGATTGGTGATGTCTTTGATTTCTTGTGGAAGATTGTTCCACAGCTGAGCTGCAGAGTACCTTATGCTTGTTTTGTATAATTCTATCCTAGGCTTCGGAATGTCTAATATATTTAATCCTTTACTGTGTCTAGCATTATATTTAAACAGTGGCCAAAAGTAATTGGAGCATTTCGATGTCGAATTTTGTGAATTAGTTTAGCCTTATTGAACAGCAGGTGTTTGCGGAGTGGTAGTAACTGAAGAAGTTTATGCAGGCTAGGATTGTCAGTTAAATGTTTGCTATAAATTAAACCCATGGCCCGTTTCTGGAGTGAGTAAAGTAGCTTGGTGCATGAATTGGAGCAACCGTCCCAGATTGTGGAGCAGTAGTCAAAATGTGTCTGTATGTGAGAAGTATAGAATATTTTCCGTGTGTCCTCAACAAGGAAATTTTTAATTTTGGCGAGTTGGTAGATTTATTTCGCTGTTTGTTTAGTGAGCGCTTGAACGTGAGGATTAAAGGTTAGGTTTATATCAATGACCGGGCTCCGTGGCCAAAGGCTTGCGAACGCGGTTCGTGATCCGGGTACCAGGCGTTCGAAGCTCAGCTGCGACCGATTTGTGTAGCAGACCATGTCGCGTTGTTTTATAACGTGCTGGTATGGGAGCCGGTCGTTCAGAAAGCAATGGCAAACTACTGAACGTAACATTTGCCTAGTACATCACCAGCAGCTGAAAAATTCTGGTGTTGACTGCAACGTCCCGTAAGGGATACGCAATAAATTTATATCAATGATGAGGCCTAATGTATTGTGCTCAATTACACTTTCTACTGGCATGTTATCGATGTGAAGTTGAAGTGATCTGTGTGAATTTAGAGTCTGAAGTCTTTGTCTGGTTGTTAATAACATTGATTTTGTTTTAGTGATGTTAATTTGCATACGGTTTGAATAGCTCCACCTAACTACATTATTTAACTCTTGTCGCAAAGACAACTCCAGCAAAATACAGCTTTCAGCGTTTGTATACACTGTACAGTAGTCTGCAAATAGATCGCAGGACGACGAAAGATGCAAAGGTAGATGGTTAATATAGATGGTAAATAATAGAGGGCCAAGAATAGAGCCGTGGTCTTCCCGTTCGCTCGCTGTGAACTCAAGAGTAGTCCATACATGCGATACTACTTCTAGAAGCCATGGACCGATATTTGCTTGTGGGTTAGCTTTCCCTGTTACCAGTGTCCCTCGTCATTAGGCGACCCACCCCAAGTTCTGAGGTACTTGTAATTTACAACCCCAAGAAAGAGAAGTCAATATTTTAGCCCAGTTGACCGGTGTAGGGGTTGAACCGGCTACCTCAGCATTAGCACACCGGAAGTTTAAGAGCAAGTATTCTTATCCATTCGGCCATGCTGACCTCCGGTTAGCACCCTATACCCAATACTTTTCAAGATGTGTAAATTGGCCATTTACTTTACTTTACTTTACTTTACTTTTCATAACTTACTGCAAGTTACTTATGCATATAATAGTTTGCCGTTCATTTTCACTAAAATTGTCCTCTCTGAAAAAACCCCAATTACTATTAACTGATTTAGCTGTTTCTTCTTAAAATATTATTCCTACTTCTTTTCGTTTATCACTTCACGAATACATGGTCGACTTAATTGCACCGAGTTTTATCCTATTTGGGTCGGACTCTTTCCGTAGGGCGGTCTGTCAAAAGCATGAACTTCTAGCTCCAGCGCCGAGAAATTTGCAGTCTTGAACCGAACGATATAGACCGGAGTCACATCCATAGCCTTCGGGGCAGGAGACAGACAATACATTATCCCTGCGTCCATTAGTCGGGGCAGGAGACAGACAATACATTATCCCTGCGTCCATTAGTCGGGGCAGGAGACAGACAATACATTATCCCTGCGTCCATTAGTAGCCGTCAAATCAGCAGTGGTAACTATTATAACACTAGCAGTAGAAGAAGTAGCAGTGGTGGTAGTAGTAGTTTAGTAATTGTGGTAGTAGTCGCATCAGTAGTAGTAGTGGTGATGGTAGTTATAGTTTAGCAGATGTGGTAGTAACAGCAGCAACAGTGGTGGTGATGGTGGTAGTAGTAGTATAGTAGTGTAGTAGTAGTACCACTAGTTCTATGTGTCGTAAAATATGCTATAGTAGTTGTCAAAGACTGAAATAGATAGGAGGGAAGACCACCCTGAATGAGTGGTCTACCTCAAGTAGATTAGAGGTAACCCAGTGCCCCAACATGAGGGCAGGGTAGGTGTAGGAAGTAGATAGGGAGGGGAACTGTAAACAGTTCTCTCATGAGACACGGAAGTGTCAACCAGAGAGTAAGCACTCTGGTCACGGTATAATCACGCCAAGGTGATAGACACGAAGCACTAGAATAGAACTCAAGAGTAGACTACTACTCTAAGCGTGTTGAACGATGTAGCACGCAAAAGCCGAAGTACGCACGAGGTCCTTCCGCGTACTGTGTAATCAGCACGCGGAGAATCGTTAGACTGGGGACAGACTTCGTAGGGAACACATCGCTTAGCGTCGATGCGTATTTCTTTAGACGAGTAGATAGATTTAGCAGTAGGGCTAGGGACGACTAGTGATAGGAAATTCTGTGTATTCATGTGTGATGCATTAGAGACAGTTTTGTGCATTTATGTAATGTAAAGAGCCAGTGGCAATAAAATGTGTAATCAATTCCTCTCGTACGACTGACAAATCTTTTTGTGTGGAGCGAGAAAAGTTTATCCCATAATGCCTGTAGCATCGCTTGATGACAGTAGTTGTAGTAACATTAATAGTAGTAGTAATATTAGTATTAATAGTAAAAGAAGAAGTAATAGAAGTAGTAGTAGTAGTAGTAGTAGTAGTGGTAGTAGTAGTAGTAGTAGTAGTAGTAGTAGTGGTAGTAGTAGTAGTAGTAGTAATAGTAGTAGTAGTAGTAGTAGTAGTAGTAGTAGTAGTAGTAGTAGTAGTAGTAGTAGTAGTAGTAGTAGTAGTAGTAGTAATAGTAGTAGTAGTAGTAGTAGTAGTAGTAGTAGTAGTACTAGAAGTAGTATTAGTAGTAGTAGTAGTAGTAGTAGTAGTAGTAGTAGTAGTAGTAGTAGTAGTAGTAGTAGTAGTAGTAGTAGTAGTAGTAGTAGTAGTAGTAGTAGTAGTAGTAGTAGTAATAATTATAATAGTATTTGTATTATTATTATAATTAGTAGTAGTGGTATTAGTAGTAGTAGTAGTAGTAGTAGTAGTAGTAGTAGTAGTAGTAGTAGTAGTAGTAGTAGTAGTAGTATAGTAGTAGTAGTAGTAGTAATAGTAGTAGTAGTAGTAGTAGTAGTAGTAGTAGTAGTAGTAGTAGTAGTAGTAGTAGTAGTAGTTGTTGTTGTTGTGTTTGTTTTAATCGTAATAGTTGAAGCTATTAGCAGCAGTATTAGTTGTTGTAATAGTAGTACTTGTCGTAGTAGTAATATCAAAACAATGTTTTCCCGTAGTGAATTTGAATAACGAAGACACAATCCATAGATTGTACGATTAATTGCCTGGCTTATTTAGCTGCATCTCATCAGGTACACACTACAGAAGTCACACAACACAGCATAACATAACTAGATACATCTTTCAAGCTGGAATACTGTATAAACATGTTCGCACAGTAATATCCAGGCTTGGGCATGGGAATCCCATGGGAAAAAGGGGGATTTTCTGAATAGTGTAGGGATGGGATGGGACGGGATGGGACAGGCATAAATTACCATTGGATGGGATAGAAAAATATGTCCCATGGACAAGCCTGGCAGGCTTGTCCATGGGAATGTTATTCCCATGGGGATCCCATGGAATAGTCCCATGGGACGGGATGGGATGGGACATGCATAAATTACCACGCAATGTAAATTATCTCCCAAGGACAACCCTGGTAATATCAATTGTTTACCATGGTAATTTTAAATTGACTATTATGATTGGAGACATTAGACGTAGACAGTCACAAGTTTTTGGGCATGTTATGAGAAGAAATGATTTGGAGAACTTGGTGACAACTGGTAAGATCGAGGGGAACAGACCAAGGGGAAGACCTAGAAGCAAGTACCTGGATGGCTTGGCCTCTTGGCATGGTCGAGACAGAAACACGGAGCTGATCCACGACTCTGGTGATCGAATGAGATAGCAGAACATGACCGCCCACGCTTACCGGCATGGCACATGATGGATGGATGGATTATGTCTTTCTGTTTGCACAAATCTTCGCCACGGAGCCGGCAGTAGTAGTCGTAGTAGTAGTAATATTAGCAGTAGTAAATGTAATAGAAGTAGTAATAATTGTAGTTCATTCATTCAGTAGCATGTCCTTTGCAGAACCTCGCTCCCGTAACAACCTTCCGGAAAACCTCTCGATCATAAGCAAGATGTCCCGCGTCCGATACACCCATCTGGAGATCACTGCCACATCCTGCACCCATCTTCCTCCATTATTGTTCTCTCCAAACTTTCGTGACGTTTCAAGTGACCAAAATATTTCAATTTTCTTTGTTTTATTGTCTTTAATAGCCAACCGTCTTCAGTATTCAGCTCTTGAAGTATGGATGCATTTGTTCTTTTCTTTACCCAAGATACTCTTAGAACAACTCGTCTATAACATTTATATTCAAAGGCATTTATGCGCTGTTCAGCTTGTTTAGTAGGTGTCCAGGTTTCACAGGCGTAGGTTGCATTGAGAAAGATGCATGTTCTTAAAAATCTAATTTTTGTAGTTCTGTCTGTTCCACTCCATAATTTATTCAGTTGTTTTAGTCTTTGAAGAGCAATTGATAGTCGTCTTTTAATTTCCTTCATTGTGTCACCGCTGTTGGTAATCAATGACCCAAGATATTCACAATTTTCCACCACCTCCAATTTTTCCTCATTAACATATGTTTCTTTCTCCATAGTAGTTTTATCTGTGTGCATTATCTTTGTTTTTGCTATGTTAAGATATAAGTTGTGATTTTCACTATTCAATTTGGTTGAGTCTATTAGGTTTTCTATACCATTCTGTGTTGTGGAAAGCAATACTGTATCACCAGCATACCGAATTTCTGGTATGTCATGACAACAGATATTTAGGGCATTATATAGCTCCCTGTTTATATCATCTCTGACATTTCTCATTATATTTTCGGCGTACAGATTAAACAAATAGGGGGACAGCACACATCCCTGACGGACTCCTTGCTTGATGTCAAACCAATCTGACGTCTCGCCATCTATTTTAACCACCGCATGTTGGTCTAGATAGAGTATTCTTATGAGTTGTATTACATGTGGTGGAAAGCCCATATTCCTCATGATTTCCCAAAGTTTCTGATGTTGTACACAGTCAAATGCCTTTGAATAATCCACAAAACATGAGAATAGGTTTACATTAAATTCTCTGCACTTCTCTTTTATTAAAAGCATGTTGTGAATGTGATCTCTTGTTCCTCTTTCTTGTCTAAATCCAGCTTGAACCACGTTAATTTCTTCTTCCATTTTCTTACGAAGTCTTCCCATTATGATTTTTAGTAGGATTTTACTTGCATGGCTGATCAGGGCAACAGTTCTATAGTTGGTGCATAATTTCAGGTTGTCCTTTTTTGGTTTTGGAATGAAGATAATTCTCTTCCAATCTTTTGAACAAATACCATATTTCGATATCTTTTTACATAATGCGTGATAGATTTGTATGCTTTCTTCGCCTCCCGTTTTAATTAGTTCAGGTGGTATCTCATGATATGCAGTTGATTTACCATTCTTCAGGTTCTTTATGGCCCATGCAATTTCATCTATTGAGGGTTAAGGTTCTGTCTCGGCTGTCATTGGCTCGTACATCTCATTCATATCCTCACTATTACTCATATCATACATTCCACTACAGTACACCTGCCATCTTTCTAGAATTTGTCTAGATTCTGTTAAGGTTTTTCCCATCCCCTGTCCAAGCTGTCGCCACACAATGTGCAGGCCAGCCTGTGAAGTTTGCCGTCTACGGATATCTATTTCATGATATATACAATGATTCGATCCCGCATAATACGATGTGTGAGGCTTGTATAATAGCCACAGGGCCACAAGGGTCAGTACTCATTGTAGTAATTATTCTAGTAATTGAACATTTTATCAACCCAGTAGTTGTTGTTGTGGTGCAGATGGTGTTGGTGGCGCTAACAGCTGTTGTGAAATTACCCACAGCATTGAAAATAATTGCAGTTTTAGAAGTAATGATAGTTGTGGTTGTAGCAGGGGTAGCAACAGTTGTGGTAATGATCATGCTAGTAGTTTTAGTTCAGAAGCTGACATATTGCTAACGGCAATACTACTAGTTGTAGTAGTAATTGTTGTAGTAGTAGTTGCAGTAATAGGTGTGGTAGGCGTTGTAGTATTTGCAATAGTAGTTGTAGTAGTTAAAGTAGTTGTAGAAGCTTTAGTAGTAGTTGTAGTACTTGCTAACTGCCATAGTAGTAGTTGTATCAGATGTTGTAGCAATAGTTGTAGTGATAGTTGTGGTAGTAGTTGTAGTATTTGTAGTAGTAGTTGTAATAGTAATTGTATTAGTTGTAGTAATATATGTGGAAGTAGTTGTAGTAGTTGTTGTAGCAAAAGTTGAAATGTTTGTTGTAGTTATAGCAACAGTAGTTGTTATAGTAGTATTAGACGTAGTAGTAGCAGTAGCAGTAGTAGTAGTAGTAGTAGTAGTAGTAGTAGTAGTAGTAGTAGTAGTAGTAGTAGTAGTAGTAGTAGTAGTAGTAGTCTCAGAAAGCAATGGCAAACTACTGAGCGTAATCTTGCCAAGAAATCAACAATCAGCTGAAAGATGCTGATGTTGACAGCGATGTCCTGTAAAGGATATGCGAACCAAAAAAAGTAGTAGTAGTAGTAGTAGTAGTAGTAGTAGTAGTAGTAGTAGTAGTAGTAGTAGTAGTAGTAGTAGTAGTAGTAGTAGTAGTAGTAGTAGTAGTGGGGGGATGCGTGGTCTCGAGGTATGGTGTCCGCCTCGAGTGCTTGAGGTCCCGGGTTCATGCCCCGGTGAGGACCGGGATTTATTTCACGTGGACTTTTAGTAATAAAATTTCCCCTGGTCTCTGGGTAGTGAGATCGGACGCCCGTGTGTATTGTTGGGCACGTAAAAAATCCCTTGGCAGTTGGAAATCGAAAAAGAGTTGTTGTTGTTGTTGTTTGTCCATCAAGAATGATGATGACCATTCATTTCATCCAGTGGAGTTGAAAGTATGGAGCCGTGGTTTCTAATATGGCTGATAAGGCCTATTTTGGCTCGAAATGTTCTTTGACAATGTGGACAAAGAATGCTTGACGTTTCTGGAGGAGGATTTCCTGCAGTGGTTTTTCTGTCCTGCCTTTTCTTTACAGCTCTTGCAGTCCTGGTTGCCTCACACATGACTGCACCCTTGTGTAATGATGCACGCCACGAATTTCGGTCTCTGGCTGCAGTCTCCCAGGTGTCAAGATGAATTCCAAAAGCTTTCAGTGAGATTTTCAGTGTCTTTAAAGCGTTTCCTCTGGCCACCTTGGGAGCGTTTACCACAACGCAGTTCGCTGTAAAAAAATTCGTTTAGGGAGCCTGTGATCTGGCATGCGAGTCAAGTGACCAGCCCAGCGAATCTGATTCTTCATCAGTATTGTATGGATACTGGGCATGGGCGCTCTTTCTAGGACTTCAGTGTCTGGGATCTTGTCTTGCCATTTAATCTTCAGTAGATTCCTTAGGCAGACCGTGTGGAAGTGGTTTAATTTCCTAGCGTGTCGCTGATAAACAGTCCAGGTTTCACAAGCATATAGCAGTGTGGATAATACAACTGCTTTGTAGACTTTTAGCTTTGTTTGCAGGCTTATTCCAGTTCTGTCCCATACATGCTTGTACAGTCTGCCAAAGGCCACACTGGCCTTGGAGATTCTTGCATTCACGTCGTCATCAATTGTGGCAGCTTGTGACACAGTGCTGCCAAGATAGGTGAATTTGTCCACAAAACTTAGTCTATGACCATTCACTTTGATATTCGGCACAGTGTGATTATTCCCTGGAGCTGGCTGGTACATAACTACAGTCTTCTCAAAGTTGATATTGAGCCCAAAGTTGGCACAGGCATATTAGAAAGCTGTAACATTGTGTTGCATGTCCGCCTCTGAGTTGGTGTATAGAGCGCAATCATCAGCAAACAGGAGCTCTCTGACGGTGTCGCTGTTAATTTTGGTGTAGCTTTCAGTCTTCTGAGATTGAATAACTTTCCTTCCATACGGTAGTTGATGTCTATTCCAATGTCATCGTTCTCGAAGGCATTCATCAACATGGCTGAAAACATGAGGCTGAACAGTGTTGGTGCCAGGACACATCCTTGCTTCACTCCATTGGTGAAAGGAAAGGGTTCAGACAGTTCACCATTTTCCTGTACTTTTGCCTGCATACCATCATGAAATAGCAGCACTATTTGGACAAACTTTCGTGGACAGCCATATATTGCCATAATCTTCCACAGTCCTTCTCTGCTGACTGTATCAAAAGCCTTGGTAAGGTCAATGAAAGTGGAGAACATTTCGCAGTTCTGTTCCTGACATGTCTCTTGCACTTAGCGAAAATCATGTCAACAGTTCCACGTTCTTTTCTGAAGCCACATTGACTCTCAGGAAGAAGACCTTGATCGAGATGGGCCGTGAGGCGATTGAGAAGAATTCTGGCGAGTATCTTCCCTACAATTGAAAGCAAGGAGATGCCTCGGTGGTTGTTACAGGATTGGCGGTTTCCTTTACGTTTGTAAAGGTGGACTATTGACGCGTCCTTGAAATCTTGTGGCACGGTCTCGTTCACCCATATGTTTGTAAAGACTTGGTGAAGATGCTCTGTTAGGACCGGCCCACCTGCCTTGTATATCTCTGCTGGGATGGAGTCAGGACCAGGTGCCTTGCCGCTGGAGAGTTGCTGGATGGCTTTGTTTACTTCCACTATGGTTTGCAGGTCATCAAGTGTCTCATTGGTGGGAACTTGAGGAAGGCAGTTGAAGGTTTCATCATCGAAGAAGGAAGTTGCATTTAAGATGTTGCTGAAATGCTCTGCCCAGCGTTGAAGGATTTCTTTCTTATCGGTGACCAATGTTCCCCCGTCTGCACTGAGGAGGGGAACTATGCCTGGTGATGTAGGACCATAGACCGCTTTCAGTGAGTCGTAGAAGTTTTTCATATCATGTCTGTCAGCAAAGCCCTGAATTTCATCAGCTTTGCTGCTCAGCCAGGAGTCTCGCATGTGCCGAAGTTTCTGCTGCACTACTCTCTGAATGTTCTTGAAGGCATCTTTTTTTATGTTGACTTCGGGTCATTCAAATGTGCCTTGAGGAGAAGATGTTTCTCTGCCAGCAAATGGTTGACGTCTTCGGAATTTTCATCAAACCAATCTTTATGCTTTCGGGGGGCTGGACCCAGGATTTCCATAGCAGTGTTATAAATTATGTCCTTTAGGGCTCTCCACTCTGTTTCTGTATCCTGTTTAGCAGCAGCATTGGGCTTGAGGCGGTCTTCCAGCATATTTTCAAACGACTGCTGCATTTTCTTGCTGTTTAGGCGGGTGATATTTAGTTTTTTTTTGCATTTTCACCCCTTGAGGACGCCGTGGTGGCCTGATGTGAATGTTTTTTTCGAGACAATGAGACGATGGTCTGTCCAACATTCGGCACCGCACATGGATTTTGTTACCCGAACGTCTTGTCTGTCACTTTTCCTGACGATGACATAATCAATGAGGTGCCAGTGTTTCGAGCGAGGGTGCATCCACGATGTCCTATTTCTCATGAGGAGACCGAAAATTGTGTTGGTAATCATTAGATCGTGTTCGGCACATGTCTGAAGGAGGATGAGTCCATTGCTGTTACAGTTTCCGACTCCGTGCTTTCCAATAATGCTACTCCAAGAGGTGGTGTCCGTGCCTACTCTGGCATTGAAATCTCCAAGGAGTATAAGTTTGTCTCCTTTGGGAACAGATGTTAATACATTGTGCAGGTCCTCATAGAACTTGTTCTTGACATCATCTTCGCTGGTCATAGCTGGTGCGTACACACTCACAATGGTTGCATGCTTCCTTCCATTCAGCAGGGGCAACTTAATGGTCATGAGCCTATCGTTAATAGCCTTTGGAAATCCAGCTAATTTGCCGACCAGGGCCGACTTAATGGCAAATCCCACACCGGATTGGCGTCTTTCCTCGCTTTTCCTTCCACTGCAGAAAAATGTGTTGCCGGCCCCTATTTCACAGATTTGGCCTTCTTCTGCAAGTCGTGTCTCGCTCAAGGCTGCAATGTCGATGTTGTACCTGCCCAGCTCTCTCCCAATCAGTGCTGTTCGTCTCTCTGGACCCGACGCGCCGTCTCTGTCAAGTAGGGTGCGTTCATTCCAAGTTCCAATTGTTAAGGGAAAATGGTTTCCTCTTTTAGCTTTACTTGTTTTATCTTTGCTTGTATGTCGACCGCAGTTAGGGTAACCACCAACCACGGCTAGCTGGTTAGGTAGTGATGGAGCAGACAATGTTTATGGCACCTTTTCTAGCCCCTTCCTCATGCTATGGAGGTAAGCAGTGTGTTCCTATAGAGGGCTGCTCAGTCGCTCAGGAGGCTGCCGAATCCCACTTCTGCTCCGGTCAGTAGAAGACGACCATATGGCCTGAGCCGCCTGTGTGCAGGTCTGCGACTACGGCTGCCAGCGTACCCACGCCTGCCGCTTCGCCGCTCGCCCATCGCCACAGGGCTTGAAGGTGATAAATGACGTTGGATGAAGAATGACTTGCGCGATGACTTGGATTAAAGTGAGGAAGAGTTGCACAATTCGTCGACCTCACTCTCTTGCCTGAGTCCATCTGAGTCCAGTGGCAAGACAAGTCGAGACGACTGGAGACGAATACAGGTGCAGTGGATGACCAGGGCGCTCTACGTGCCTTGCCGTGCTTATTACGTTCCACAACGCTTTGCACGTAAACGCCGTCTTGCCCGTTGAATCAGGAATGATTTCTTCCGCGCAGTCTGCCGAATCCTGTCTTCACATGCTGGGTAGGCATACCCTTGTTTACCGCTTGGTTTGACACCAAATCGGCTACCCACGCCTGGTTTAGCCAGCCTCTCACAGCTGTTGCCCGGGGGGTGGCCGCTGTCGCATGCTGACAGCTACTAGGAGCCACAGGCGCGAGCTGGGTGTCAGGCTTGGACTAGTGGGGGATGGGTCCTGAAAAGGACACGAGAGTCATCCTTACCAAAGGTGCTAATGCCTGACACTCAGTACCCCCCAACGAAAAAGAGTAGCCTAACGGCGCTGCCCGGGCAAAATTTGCAGTTAAAAATCTACCCAAAGTATTTCATGATCCTCGCCGGTGCTACGGAGTTCGCGCACTGAGCTGAGTAACTCCAGACTCAGGTTTGAGTTAGGAGGAGAACGGAACACTTATGGGTTACACCCGTGTGCCGTGATGTTGATCCATCGACTAAACTAGTAGTAGTGGTAGTAGCAGTAGTAGAAATAATAATGATGTCGTAAATTCTGGCCTACCAATCTTATATGAACTGCTTACGACTGCCTCTATGAACTAAAAGCATTTACATCATACTTACCAACCTACTCAATCCTAAACTGTCAACGTATTCGTCTAAGTAATCACCCGTTGAACTGGCCATGCACACCTTTAGCTACTTATCAGCTCTCTGCTCATAAATCTGCGTCTCACCTTATACATTGCGTATACATCTGATTACTAGTAAAAATCTTACCCATGTGCTAAGGAAGCACATACCTATCTACCTACCTACCTACCTACCTATTTACCTACCTACCTGCCCGTATGTTTGTCTAATATACATAATACCTACATACATATATATCAACCCACCCAGCTACCTACCTGCCTACCTACATACGTACTTACTAACTACTTACCTGTCTGTCTGTCTGCCTGTCTGCCTGCCTGCCTGCCTGCCTGCCTGCCTGTCTGTCTGTCTGTCTAATATACCCAATCGCTACCTACTTACCTACCGACCTACCTACTTACATACCTACCTAACCACATACCTACCCACGTATCTATCTACCTGCCTGCCTACCTACCTGCTTGTCTGTCTGTCTGTCTGTCTGTCTGTCTGTCTGTCTGATGAAGATATCAGAGAATCCACTACACAAAAACAGCTGAAAGATATCTCCACTCTGATTCAGAATGAGTAAAGTAAAAGGCCCTTGTGTACGGCCTGGTGACCTACTGGGTCAACGGGGAAACAGTAAAATAAAGGGCCGTGTTCAACGACTTGATGCTTGATGCGTTTAAAGACAAAAGGAAAACGACGACGTGAAGTAGAGCGCGAAACGTTGACTGCGATTCAACCAAAGAAAATAGGATCTTGAAAGAGAAGAGAAATAGGAATACAGAGAAGAAATCTCGCACTGTGCCCCGAACTAACAAGAACAGGGAAAGTAAAAAGAAAGAAAACGATCTAAGACTCTAAGACAGAGGTTGAGAATGGGCACCTCCTAACCCTGTCAGTGAAATAAATATTTAGGCTGCAATAACAGCAATGATTGCACAACTATACTTACACAGACTAAACTAACAAACCAGGAACAACACAAAAAGTTTTTTTTTTTTATTTCTCTTTCAAAATGTACAACTTCAGGGACAACTAATGTTCACACAAATATACGAGTCCACAACAACAAATGTGTAAAGCATTGACATATTATTGACCAAAACTCTCCCCATTAACTATAAATGGTGAGTGATTACCAGATAACCAGACCTCTTCCCTCCATTTAGGCCTGTCTGGAACACTTAGCATAACAACTGAATATTTACGCACCTAAACTGAATAGAACAGTGTTTCCCAACGTAGAGCCCAGGCCCCACAAGGGGGGTGGGGCAATTTGATTATTAAGGGGGGCAAATAGAAAATGGACTCTTCCAGAGTTTAAGTTAACCGTATGGCGACTATCAGTCGCTACTCGAGCTGGGTAAACGTCCAGTATAAGTAACTTCTGTCCGCCATGTTAGTAGCCGTGATTTCATTTTTAGACTTTAGAGTTGAACTACTGGTTATACTGGGGCGGCACTAAGCATTTCGCGCTGTTTGTTCTAAATGGCGCGAAATGCTTAGTGCCGGGATCTCAATTTCTGCAGTGTTTCGCAGTAACGCTTAGCATTCACCGTTGGTGTTAATTTGAAATAAGCGTCCGTTAAATTGTTGTAAAAGTCTCGTTGTTTATATATATATATATATATATATATATATATATATATATATATATATATATATATATATATATATATATATATATATACATTGTGTAAATATAAGTGATATATAAATGGTATGTAAATTCAATTGGTAATGTTTATTAGTTTCAGTTTTAGCAGCATTATTTTCCAGAAAAATTTGTCAAGAAAACAGGATTTTTTTGGGGGGTTCTTTTTTATTGTTTTGCGGTTTGGTAAATGTGCCATGCGTATTTAAATATGCATTTTTAGTCTACGTTTACTCCAGTTCATACTATTATTTTTTTAAAGGTTTTATTTGATCTTATATTTATTTGTTTCAGTCCATAGTGAAATGAGTGATGTTAGCAAGAATAAACATCGTCAGCATTCGGAGGAATATTTAAAATTTGGTTTCATACCCGCTGTCCAAGATGAACGGCCACCTTTTTGTCTTTTATGCCAACAGTGATTGCCCAACGAATCAATGAAATGAGGTCGTCTTGAGGCACATTTGAAAGCGAAACACAATGCCCATATTAATTCAGATGTGAATTACTTTCAAACTTTAAAGAAAAATTTTGAAAAAAAGAGTAACATTAAAGTCTCTATTTACTGCTCATAATGCAACTATCAATCGTACTCTTGAGGCTAGTTATAAAATTTCATTACTCTTCACTAAATCTGGGAAAAGTCATACTATAGGGGAGAATTTAATCAAACCATCAATATCAGCATTTCTTAAAACAGTTCGGGAAAAAAATGACAAAGATGTTAAAGCTATGCCACTAAGTAACAATACTGTTAGCAGAAGAATAGACGAAATGAGTAGGATATTGCAATACAACTTGTTGAAAAGCTGGAAACAAGAAAATTCTCGGTGCAACTGGATGAATCAACTGTGAGAGACAGTGAGGCCGTACTTATAACTTACGTAAGATATATTGATAAAGGTGATTTTGCTGAAGAAATGTTGTTCTGTAAATCATTAGAAAGCGCCACTACCTCCTAAGATATATATAGTAAGCTTAAAAATTACTTAGATATCAAAAATATATCAATGAAAAATATAACATCTTGTGCTGCAGACCAAGAAGACGGTGGAGAGATAATATATATACAGACCTACAAGCACTTGGAATCAACGACTGGCAAGAGAAGGTCAACCAGAGAGACGAATGGAGACGGATTGTATCTGCAGCAAAGAACCTCAATGGCCCGGAACGCTGAAGAAGAATTGCTGCAGATGGTGCTCCTAATATGATGTGGAAGAAAAAATGGTTGCTTAAAATTAATGAAAGATAAGAATCCAGAAATGCTTCTTGTGCATTGTGTTATTCACAGCGAAAACCTGGTAGCTAAACCATTTCGCCTGTTCTAAATGAAGCTGTAAATTTAGTTACAAAGCGAATCAATGCTATTAAAGCTAGTGCCAAACGTGAACGTCTCTTCAAGTTATTTTGTGAAGAACAAAATTAAGACCATGTGAGACTTATTCTTCACACTGAAGTAAGATGGCTCTCGAAAGGGAACTGCTTGAAAAGATTTATGGAAGTATTTGATACTCTTCTTCTTCTTCTTCTTCTTCTTCTTCTTCTTCTTCTTCTTCAGCGTTCCTAGCCATTGAGGTTCTTTGCTGCAAATACAATCCGTCTCCATTCGCCTCTCTGGTGGACCTTCTCTTGCCAGTCGTTGATTCCAAGTGCTTGTAGGTCTGTACATGTATTATCTCTCCACCGCCTTCTTGGTCTACCTCGGGGTCTACGGTCATTTATTTCCTGAGTGTAAGCGAGTTTTGTTTCCCTATTATCTTCCATTCTTTCTATATGCCCCAGCCATTGTAGTCTATTAGCCTTCTTGATACCAGTGATTAGCGGGGACTTAAACAGATCATAAATGTCTTTGTTACTTCTTCTTTTCCACTCTCCACTTTGTGTATCCCTAATGGGTCCAAAGATGCGTCTTAAAATTTTGTTCTCAAAGGTTTGTAACAAGGCTTCGTCTCCTTTCGTTGTACTCCAGGTTTCAGAGCCATACAGCACAACTGGGATCAGTGTTTTGTATATTGTGATTTTGGTGTTACGAGATAGCGCCTTTGATTTTAGTAGATGTTGTAGTGCATAGTATATCTTATTTCCAGAGTTGATTCTAGTTTGTATTTCTTCCCTTATGATGTTGGAGCAGTTGAAGATCGTACCCAGGTATTTGTATGTTTCCGTTCTTTTAATGGTCATATTATCTATTTGTATGTGGCCAGAGTTTCTAGCCATTCCGTCTCTTGAAATTGATACTCTTGATTTGATACTCTTAGTGATGTTTTAAGCAACAAACCTGAAATGAAAAATCTGTTAACGGCTGATGGTAAGGCATTTGTGAATTATTTAGCCGATATCTTTGAAAAACTAAATATATTAAATAAACAACTTCAAGGAACAAATAAAACTCTTGTTGATGCAAAAGCGAAGATATTTGGTTTCATTACCTTTATTGAATTATGTCAGACATGTATTCACAACAAACATTTTGAAAAGTTTCATTGGCTCCAAAAATGTAAAGTGACTGATACCGCTATATATGTTATTGTCGATCATCTGCAAATGCTATCGGCTGATTTAAAAGAAAGATTTTCTGATTTGAAACAAATTGATTTCCCAACTTGGATGATGCAGCCAATGTTTGTGGATTTGACTGATATTTCAAATATGTAGTATCAAGAAGGTAAACTACTGAGCGTAATCTTGCCAAGAAATCAACAATCAGCTGAAAGATACTGATGCTGACAGCGATGTTCTGTAAAAGATATGCGAACAAAAACAAAACAAAACAAAACAAAAGTATCAAGAAGAACTCGCAGAAATGCAAAATGATGAGACAATTAAAACTGTATTTAATATAAAAGGAGCGATGGCATGGCTTTGTGAGGAAACCGAAATCAAATATCCAAATGCAACCAAATGTGCAAGAGAACTATTGTTACCGTTTCCATCTTCATATTTAGCTGAATGCGGATTTAGTGCCATAAATGATTTTCTGCTAAAAAACAAAAACAAAAAAGAAATCGGCTAGATATAACAAAACGGGGAGACTTGAGACTGAAGTTAACTATATTGGAACCTGACATCTCTCTGCAGCAAGCATCAAGCGCAAGGATCTCACTAAATTTAAATAATAAATAATTACTAATTATTTATTATTTAAATACCTTGGAAGTATGATCACAGAAGATGGCAGATTAGACAGAGAAATTGAAATCAGATGTCAAAAAGCTAGTGCACTTACATATCAACTGTCACCCTTACTGAAACATCCAAACATACCCAAGTCCGCAAAACGACAGATAATAAACAGCATATTCACACCAACCCTATGCTACCAATCTCAAACCTGGACTTTATCCAAATTACACCTTCGCAAGATCAACACCTGCGAAATGAGATGCCTGATGAGAGCTGCCAACTTAACAATCCGAGACCGAGTAAGGAATGTTACTATCAGACAGACTGTGGGATCAACACCTTGTGCCACATTTATTGAAAGACAGAAGATCAAGTGGTTTGGCCATGTTGTTAGAATGCGACATCAGCAACTACCATCACTGGCCTTACATCAAAGATCATCTGCGACGAGACCACGAGGACGTCCAAGAAGAAAATGGATTGACGACATCAGAGACATTGTACAACCACACGGAATGACACTATCCAGTGCCGTCCACCGGGCGCTGGAACGCAAATTATTCCTCCCCACGACGCTTGACGGCAGAAGTGGAAGATGATGATGATGATGATGATGAATAATTACTAATAATTAAAATAATATAGAAAAATCTTTCATTAAAATTATTTTGTACTTGAATTTCAGTTCTCCATTATATGTTTTGAAAATTTACTTACTGTGTTGCTCAATAATTTCATAGTGATGTCTTCCTAAAACCTATCATTCAAGTTTCTTTAGTGAACATTTCAATTGTTGAATATTAAAAAGTATGTATATGTGGTGGGGGTGGGTGGCATTAGAATTTTAGAAAAGCTTAGGTGGGGCATAGCAGACAAAAGGTTGGGAAACACTGGAATAGAATGTGACTCCTAAAAAGAAACCGACGATAGTTTTGACGTTGCAGTAGTTAGCCACTCCATCAAAGTGCTCTTAATTCTGGACCATGTCTGGAAATAACTCAGACATCAGTTTAAAAAAACACACACCACAACTAGATATTTTAAACATTTTAATACACTTTACTCTTCTGGAATTTCTATTTCACCCTCATAGATTTTATTCTATGACATTCATTGATTTTCTTCTATCACCTTCATTGACTATCTTTATCACCGTTGAGGTGTCATCTTATCAATCATGCAACCAATTGACTGGGCCGTGCCCAACACACCTTTAACAGTCCCAGCCAACGCCTTGGCCGTGCTGCAGGAATCTGGCAATCTTGATATCATCAATAGTGACGTCACAACTGCTCTGCGCATACTTGACCTTCCAGGGGTGGCTCTTTCAGTGCTCTGATTATCAAGGCTGTTGCAGCAGGGACTACTTCGACGTTGGTTTGTCTGTTCTGTAGCACTAGTTCCCCTGTAATCTCCAGACCCTTCTAATCAGCGGTGGCCTTCTGAATGTCAATGTCCGCTTGTACGACTGGTCCAGGATGGGACACTATTCCGTGTTCCCATTTATTTATCTCCGCGCGGTGAATCATGGGTATATGCCATGGCGCGAGACAGAGTTGATAGGGCAAGGCGCAAGAGTGGGTGTCCCTGTTGTGGTACAAATGAGTTGTCAGGGCACAAGAAGGAGTGCGTCTTGGCTCAAAGTGAGAGTTGTTGTTGTTGTTGTTGTTGTTGCTAAGATTGTTGTGTTTGGTACAGAACATGTCGTCATGCTACATCATTACTGTCCTGAGTGTGTTGATGATCATTGAACGACTTGATACTGTACAAGTATCTGTTTATAACGTTGTATGTTAAAGTCTCGTACACCCTCCATCTTACGATGACTAATAACACAACAAGACGATATATATAGTTATTACAACCGAACACCGATGCTTTTTTAAACGGTACATTGTCACACTACATGTTTAAATGTTTACACAAATCACCACATCGTGCTATCAATCATCCACCCATTCATCATCCATCATGTACCATGCCGATAAGCGTGGGCGGTCATGTTTTGCCATCTCACTCGATCACCAGAGTCGTGGATCAGCTCCGTGTTTCTGTCTCGACCATGCCACGTGGCCAAGCCATCCATGTATTTACTTCTTGGTCTTCCCCTTGGTCTCTTCCCTTCGATCTTGCCAGTTGTCACTAAGTTCTCCAATTCGTTTCTTCTCATAACATGCCCAAAAATTTTGAATGTCTACGTCTAATGTCTCTAATCGGTTTACGATCTTTATTTCTTTCTTGTAGGACTTGATCATTTGTTTTTCTGTCTGTCCATGGTATTCTTCGCAATTTCCTCGGAAACCACATTTCCATAGCCATCAGATGTTTTTCAACTTGACTGCTCATTGTCCACGCTTCACATCCATACAAAAGTACAGGTTCTATGTAGCACTTCAACACTCTTTTTCTCGTTTCGATTGATATCTTTTTATTGGTCAGTATGTTTTTCGTCTTGCAAAAGACTACCTTCGTCATGGCAATTCTTGTTCTAATCTCTTCAAGGCATCTCCCATAACATGTTATGACTGTTCCGAGATAGCTGTACCGATTCATTTCATTTACTTGTATTTTACATTGTGGTATTTCTTCCTTCCTAGTGACGACCATAATCTGTGTCTTCTTACAATTAAATTCTAACCCTAGTTGTTCAATGTGTGCAGCAATCAATCCATCATGTGCCATGCCGGTAAGCGTGGGTGGTCATGTTCTGCCATCTCACTCGATCACCGGAGTCGTGGATCAGCTCCATGTTCCTGTCTCGACCATGCCATGTGGCCAAGCCATCCAAGTATTTACTTCTCGGTCTTCCCCTTGGTCTCTTCCCTTCGATCTTGCCAGTTGTCACCAAGTTCTCCAATTCATTTCTTCTCATAACATGCCAAAAGTTTTTTTTTGACTGTCTACGTCTAATGACTCTAATCAGTTTACGATCTTCATTTGTTTCTTGAAGGACTTGCTCATTGGTTTTTCTGTCTGTCCATGGTATTCTCTGCATTTTCCTCAGAAACCACATTTCCATAGCCATCAGCTGTTTTTCAGCTTGACTGCTTGTTGTCCACGCTTCACATCCATACAAAAATATAGATTCTATGTAGCACCTCAACACTCTTTTCCTGTGCAACAATCGCATCTACTAAATTTTGCAGGTTGTTCATTGTCTGCAATCAAGACTGTATCATCTGCGTATCTAATGTTATTGATGTATCGTCCCCTAATGTTGATTCCTTCTATATCTTCTATATTTATGAAAATATTTTCACACTGCAGGGAAAAAGATCTTTAGACATTACACATCCCTGTCTCACACCTCTCTAAATAGGCTGATATTGACCTACTTCTTTATCAATTCTTATGGCAGCTTGTTGTTTCCAATATATGTTTTTACAAGTCTAAGGTCTTTCCCATCAATTTGTAGATCTTCAAGAAAGAAAAAGACAGAAAAAGCATTTCTGCTCCCACATGGATACGTAGTGGTTGTGCTTTTTTGTTTTGTGCTTTTGATTATTTCGTTGTCCTATCTATCCGTGTTGTCCTGTCCTTGACAAAGATTCTGAGAATCGAAACGTCGGCCGTCCTGTGTGTCGTATTGTACGCGTTTGTGTGTATTTTATTTTATTATTCATTTTATATATTTATTGAGTGCTTCTGATTTCGGATTTTCACCTGTATTTCGGGATACGATGGATCTTCTTGTAAGGTATGTGCAACGTGTTGATGTTTAGTACATTTCTTCTCGCAGGAGCTTAATATACCTATTTGTTTCCAATTAATATCGTAGATCTTCAAGCATCCTTATAATGTCGACATGTCTCACTTTATCGAAAGCCTTTGTGTAGTCAATAACACAGCGATGTAGATCTTTGTTTACACCTATAGAACGTTCGATTACGGTTCTCAGTATATACACAGCATTTACTGTGCCCTTTCCTTCTACAAACCCACATTGCTCCTCTCGTATTTCGGTTTGTATTTTCTTCCTAACTCTTTGCATGATAATTCTTAACGGAATCTTCGTGATGTGACTCATTATACTAATTGTTCGATGTTGATCACATTCCAAGGCTCCTGATTTCTTTGGGATTGCAATAAATACAGAATTACATAATTCATGAGGTGTATATCTCCAGTATCATATATGGTATTCAGGAGTCTGGTAACTTTATTTATTCCGTATTCTTCTAAAGCATTAATCATTTCTGTTGTGATGCTGTCTGAACCGCGGGTCTTGCGCTCCACATACTTGACCTTCTTGGGGTGTCTCTTTCAGTGCTCTGATTATCAAGGCTGTTGCAGCAGGGACTACTTCGACGTTGGCTTGTCTGTTCTGTAGCACCAGTATCCCTGTAATCTTCAGACCCTCCCAATCAGCTGTGGCCTTCTGAATGTCAGTGTCCTCTTATACGACTAGTCCAGGATGTGTCACTATTCGTGTTCCCATTTATTTATCTCCGCGCGGTGAATCATGGGTATATGCCATGGCGCGAGTAGGGCAAGGCGCGAGAGTGGGTGTCCCTGTTGTGGTACAAATGAGTTGTCAGGGCACAAGAATGAGTGCGTCTTGGCTCAAAGTGAGAGTTGTTGTTGTTGTTGTTGTTGTTGTTGTTGTTGTTGTTGTTAAGATTGCTGTGTTTGGTACAGAACATGTCGTCATGCTACAGCATTACTGTCCTGAGTGTGTTGATGATCATTGAACGACTTGATACTGTATAAGTATCTGTTTATAACGTTGTATGTTAAAGTCTCGTACACCCTCCATCTTACGATGACTAATAACACAACAAGACGATATATATAGTTATTACAACCGAACACCGATGCTTTTTTAAACGGTACATTGTCACACTACATGTTTAAATGTTTACACAAATCACCACATCGTGCTATCAATCATCCACCCATTCATCATCCATCATGTACCATGCCGATAAGCGTAGGCGGTCATGTTTTGCCATCTCACTCGATCAATAGAGTCGTGGATCAGCTCCGTGTTTCTGTCTCGACCATGCCACGTGGCCAAGTCATCCATATATTTAATTCCTGGTCTTCCCCTTGGTCTCTTCCCTTCGATCTTGTCAGTTGTCACCAAGTTCTCCAATTTGTTTCTCCTCATAACATGCCCAAAAATGTTTGACTGTCTAAGTCTAATGACTCTAATCAGCTTATATGCTCATAAAACTATAAATTCATTCATTCATTCAGTAGCATGCCTTTTGCAGAACCTCGCTCCCATAAACTTCCGGTAAACTTCTCGATCCAAGCAAGATGTCCCGCGTCCGATAACCCATCTGGAGATCATCCGCCACATCCTGCACTCATCTTCCCTTTGGCTGTCCTCTTCCTCTCTTCCCAGGCATATATTCCTCCATTAATGTTCTCTCCAAACTCTCATGACGTTTCAAGTGACCAAAATATATCAACTTTCTTTGTTTTATTATCTGTAATAGCCAACCCTCTTCAATATTCAGCTCTTGAAGGTTAGATGCATTTGTTCTTTTCTTTGCCCAAGATATTCTTAGAACCCGTCTATAACATTTATATTCAAAGGCATTTATGCGCTGTTCAGCTTGTTTAGTAAGTGTCCAGGTCTCACAGACGTATGTTGCAATGGGAACGATGCATGCTCTTAAACATCTAATTTTTGTAATTCTATCTGTCCCACTCTATAATTTATTCAGTTGTTTTAGTCTTTGAAGAGCAATTGAAAGTTGTCGTTTAAAAACTATAAAACTAAATACAATATTTGCAGATGGTGGCAGTATAAAATGTTTCCATTGCCCACAACGAGTCTGAGCCGGTATAACCTCTACACCAGTGTTTCCCAACGTGGGGCCCACGCCCCACAGGGGTGAAATTCGATTGTTAAGGGGGGGGGGCAATTCGATTGTTAAGGGGGGCAATTCGAAAATGGAAGAAATCGGCTGGATATAACAAAACGGGCAGACTTGAGACTGAAGTTAACTAAATTGGAACCTGACATAAAATCTCTTTGCATCAAGAGCAAGGATCTCACTAAATTTAAATAATACATAATTACTAATAATTAAAATAATATAGAAAAATCTTTCATTAAAATTATTTTGTACTTGAATTTCAGTTCTCCAATTTATGTTTTGAAAATTTACTTACTGTGTTTGCTCAATAATTTTCTATTGATATCTTCCTAAAACCTATCATTCAAATTTCTTTAGTGAACATTTCAATTTTTGAATTTTAAAAATAATGTATATGTAATATGTGTGTGTGTGTGTGTGTGGGGGGGGGGGGGCATAAGAATTTTAGAAAGGCTTAGGTGGGGCATAGCACAAAAAAGGTTGGGAAACACTGCTCTACACCGTCTCAACCCCGAGAGTTCTGTTTAGGAGAGACCTCTCTCTCCTGGACGCGGTCGTAAGCATGCACAAGGCGATCTGCACTTTCAACGTGATAAAAGTGGGAGTTTTAGTCACACTCTATGTCCCTGATAGTATGGTTATAATTAGCTGGTAATGACTTCTGACATCGTCTGCTGTTTGCGGTATTTGTCCCATTTCTTTATCAGCATTATACAGTTTTAACATGGTGTTTGTCACATTTCTTTATCAGCATTATAACATTTATACATGGTGTTTGTCACATTTTTTTAACAGCATTATACAGTTTCTATATCATCTTCAATTAATAATCAGTGCCTGATCAATTAATCTCAACGATGAAGGTTGACTGCAATGGATCTCCAACATTGTTTGTCTCTCGCCATGACTGTACATTCTGTCAGATTGATGTTCGTCGATCTCTTGCTGTTATCTTCACTCTTGTATCGTTGTCTGCCTCTAGGTCGCTTACCTTAAACTTTACCAACCGGTATAGTTTTTATGAGACCGTTATGTCTTTGAACTCAACCTAAATATTTAACTTGCTTCTTGGCATATTTCTTTCATCAAATCTCTTTTCATTCCTGATTTTCTAGAACCTCTGTATTTGTATATTTTTGTTTTCATGAAATACGATATATTCTTCTGTATATCCACATCTCCGGGGCCTCTTTAAATATAACTTCTCAAATTCCTTACCATCACATCATATTACATGCGACCAATTCAGTAATTGTTTTGCAAACTGACATAGACCAGTTGAAGGCTTCAATACCATCTTTACTGTCATCGTTTTGCGAGAATAGATGCTCCCGGGATATTCTTTCCGACACACCGCTAATAACAATCACTGAAGTATTCACTTACCTCAGTAACCTAAAAAAACATAAACTCATCTGGTTTAGATGGAATCAGCAACCGAATTCTCCTTTGTGCTGCGCCATTGATCTGTATGTCACTAACTTAAGTATATAATCAATGTCTCACCAAAGGCCACTTTCCATCAACTCTCAACATCGCTAAAGTGAACCCTCTTCTTAAATCTGGTTCATTGGATAATGGTCTCTCGAACAATTACTGATCCATTTCCTTACTATCATCACTATCTAAACCACAAGAAAAACACATCCATAAAGTAATATTCCAGTATTTAGTTCGCAACAAGCTTATTGTTGACAGTCAATCAGGATTTCGACCAAAATATTCTTGCCATACGACCCTATCAACCATGATAGAAAATTTGCATCAGAATATAAACAATAACAGTCTATGTGGTGCTGTGTTTATCGATTTCAGGAAAGCATTTGATATGATAGACCATGCTATTTTAATTAAAAAACTAGAGACAATAAAAATTGGCCCTAATGTAGTCACTCTAATAACATATTTTCTGTCAAAGAGAAAGCAAGTAGTATCACACAATAAATCTCTGTCTCAAACCACTACCTTCAATATAGGAGTACCACAAAGCGCTATTCTTGGCCATCTATTATTTGCCATATATATTAACGATCTACCTTTGCATCTTTCGTCGTCCTGCGATCTATTTGCAGACGACTGTACAGTGTATACAAACGCTGAAAGCTGCAATTTTCTGGAGTCATCTTTGCAACAAGAATTAAATAATGTAGTTAGGTGGAGCTATGCGAACCGTATGCAAATTAACATCACTAAAACAAAATCAATGTTACTAACAATCAGACAAAGACTTCAAACTCTAAATTCACACACATCACTTCAACTTCACATCGATAACATGCCAGTAGAAAATGTAATTGAGCATAAAACATTAGGCCTAATCATTGATAGAAACCTAACCTTTAATTCCCACGTTCAAGCGCTCGCTAAACAAACAGCTAAAACAGTCTACCAACTCGCCAAAATTAAATATTTCCTTGATGAGGACACACAGAAAATATTCTATACTTCTCACATACAGACACATTTTGACTACAGCTCTACAATATGGGACGGTTGTTCTAATTCAAGCACCAAGCGACTTTATTCACTCCAGAAACGGGCCATGAGTTTAATTTATAGCAAACTTTTATCTGACAATCCTAGCCTGCATAAACGCCTTCAGTTACTACCACTCCGCAAACACCTGCTTTTCAATAAGGCCAAACTAATTCACAAAATCCTACATCGGAATTGCCCATATTACCTTTGGCCATTGTTTAAATATAATGCTAGACACAGTAAACGATTAAATATACTACACATTCCGAAGCCTAGAATTGACTTATACAAAACAAGCTTAACGTACTCTGCAGCTCAGCTGTGGAACAATCTTCCACAAAAAATCAAAGACATCTGCATACCCTATACATATAATCGCAAATTATTCGAACACTATCTCAGTACGGATAACCTTCTCCCTTAATAATAGAAATAATAATAATAATAACAATAAAACTTTAGTATAAGAGCCAGTCCTGTTTTAGTAGACCAGTATATTGCACATAGCTAATAACAAGTGCCACATCATTATTTAATATTACTGAGTCGTGTAGTATTGATTTTTGCATTTTGCCCATACCTTTATAATGCATATATTTTATATTGTTGTTGAAGAACAGTATGGATTTGTGGAAGGAAAAGGTACAAACAATGCAACATACACACTACGAACACTATTATAAAGATCAGTAGAGACACAGAAAGACATATATTTGTGCTTCTTAGATTATACTAAGGCATTTGATAAAGTAAAACATGATGAACTGATTAAAATGTTGGAAGATATCAAGATTGATGGGAAAGATCTCAGAATAATAAAAAATATTTACTGGAACCAAACAGCAGCAATTAAAATGGAAAATAAAGAAGGAAATTATGAACACATAAAGTTGGGAATAAGACAGGGATGTGTTTTGTCACAGTATTTCTTCTCCCTTTATAGCGATGTAATAATGAGAGAGATCAAAGAAAAGCCAGGAATAATATTTGGAGGTTATAATATAAATAATATACGCTATGCAGATGACTCAGTATTGATAGTGGATAATGCAACAGATCTACAACAATTGTTGGACATTGTAGTAATAGAGAGTGCAAAGAAAGGACTCTCCTTGAATATCAAGAAAACAGTAACAATGGTGATATCAAAGAAACAGGTGACACCCTAATGTGAAATAGAGATAGAAGGGAACATTCTTCACCAAGTGGATAGTTTTAAATATCTAGGGACATTTATAACATCTGATGGAAGATGAACAACAGAGATTAAGAGCAGAATAGGGTAAGCAAAGGCTGCATTTCAAAAAATGAAGAATATCTTATGCAATAAGTCGCTGGCATTGAATGTAAGAAAGAGAGTGCTGAGGTGCTATATAGAACCTGTTTTGCTGTATGGCTGTGAATCTTGGAATATAAATGAACAAATTAGGAAGAGATTGGAAGCAACAGAGATGTGGTTCCTTAGACGAATGTTGCGAATTCCTTGGACTGCCAAAGTAACTAACGACGAATGCCTTAAAGAGGCTGGCGAAACTAGAACAGTATATACGACAATAAGAAAGAGACAAACAGCTTTTTTTGATCATGTGATGAGAAGATAGTAAATTATGGAATGGGACAGACAGAACTACAAAAATTAGATTTTTAAGAGCTTGCATCTTTCCCATTGCAACAAACGCCTGTGAGACCTGGACAGTTACTAAACAAGGTGAACAGCGCATAAATGCCTTTGAATATAAATGTTATAGACGAGTTCTAAGAATATCTTGGGTAAAGAAAAGAAAAAATGCATCCATACCTCAAGAGCTGAATATTGAAGAAGGTTGGCTATTAAAGACGATAAAACAAAGATAATTGAAATATTTCGGTCACTTGAAACGTCACAAAAGTTTGGAGAGAACAATAATGGAGGGGTTTATGCCAATGAAGAGAGGAGGAGGAAGGCCAAAGAGAAGATGGGTGAAGGATGTGGCGGATGATCTCCAGATGGGCGTATCAGACGCGGGACATCTTGCTTATGATCGAGAGGTTTTCCGGAAAGTTGTTATGGGAGCGAGCAAAAGATAAGCTACTGAATGAATGAATGATGAGAAGAGAGGCGCTGGAGAACATAGTGACAACTGGAAAGATCGAGGGGAAGAGAAGCAAAGGCAAACCACGAGAAATGATGCTGGATGGATTACGACGGTGGCATGGAGGAATATCAACGGCAGAGTTGATCCAGAAAACCAAAGACCGAGATTTGTGGAGAGTCATGAACACCTACGCCAGTCGGCACGGCACGTGATGATGATGATGATGATGATGCTGTTCTTGGTTAGCCTTGAATGATGTGTGAATGAAATAATGTATGAAAGAGAGTGTTAGAAGGGCAGAATGTAGAAATTGTGTAGAAGGCAAATGCAGAATTGGAAAGACGCAAGAGAAAATCCATTCTGCTTAGAAGACAACACCATTGAACATTACCTATTAACCTGCAGCGAGTACAATAGTGAACGAAGGGAACTAAGAGATTACTTAGTCAAAACTAAGACCCCAATGACAATGAGAGAGTGCCTGCACACAAACAGCAACCCAGAAATACAGCGGCTGGTCAGACAGTTCATATGTAGAAAAGGGAAGGCAATATAACTTTTCTACATTGTATATATTTATATGTATAACTGTCAAACTGTCATTTACTGCCAATATAGTACCTTGCAGTGTATGGCAGAGGGGTCTTTGAGCCTGAGGATTTAAGGCCGCCTGGCTAGTGCAGTCGCCTCGAACTGTGCAGGTTAGGATTTTCTTTTGCCCTCGACCGAAATAAATCCCACACCTTACCGAGGGATCGAACTCGGGTCTCCCGAAGGAGAGTCCTGCGTTCTAGCCACTCGGCCAGCCACTCCTCATATATATATATATATATATATATATATATATATATATATATATATATATATATATATATATATATATATATATATATATATATATAATACCTGTTGTCCTGAGAGGGACAGCTGAGCATTGCGGGTTGCGGGGTGAGTGACAGGATGGTGGTTTGGCTCTTCCGGAAGGGCTGACAGGGAGATAGGGTCGTCTTGTTGCACCAACCCATACACCGATGACGAAAACGAGAAAGCGAATGTAGAGGAGTACGGGTCGCTGACCCGGGAGGGGATGGGGGAGGGGGGAGACAACTTTAGTCTTGCACTTGAACTCACTGCCTTTGCCTACATCAAGTCCTTATAAGGACTGGACATGACTGGGGCCAACCCCGGTGAGGACACACAAGAAACAACCAGCATGTAGTAGTGCTAATAAGAGTAAGAAATCAACAGACGAAAGACTGTGGAACCTAGTAGGCCCGACCAAGGACCGGTCTTTATCAGGACCAGCATAACACAGAAAGGAAATAACCAGACAGCACAAAAACAACCTTATCCGACAAACAGAGCGGAACCAATAAAACCAGTATGAATCAGGACTAACAGTCCACACAACTATGGATCTCAACAATAACCACGGCCGAGGAGGCAGGTATAATGAGACCGAATTTGGAATTATTTAAAAAAAAATTGGAACTGGAATTAGAATTGGCAGAAGGACTGCGTGCCCAATTCTTAACCCTTTGAAAATAAAGTATGTTCGTTCGTTCGTTCGTTCATTGTCCAGGCTTCTGTATGTAAACATCTTTAGGGCCTCTATTCGACTCTCTAATCGCTCGTTAATCGTCCAGGCTCCCGAGCCAGGTGTGCCTGTTAAAGACAAAGGTCAAGTAAATGACAACCTTACACACTGTAAACTTGACGGAGCCAGACTCCTATTGCTATAAACCAATCGGTACCCAGCGAGTGATGTGGTTAGAATCACGCCGAGCACCTTTATCTCCCGCTACATATCCTGCTGCCCACTGAAGACTGGGTTATGGGAGGCCATGTTAGTGTCAACAGTTCATTCTGGTGATTACCGACGACTGGGTTATCGGCAGCCATGTTAGTGTCAACAATTCATCTTGGTGCCCACTGAAGACTGGGTTATGGGAGGCCATATTAGTGTCAACATTTCATTCTTGTGATTACCGAAGACTGGGTTATCGGAAGCCATATTAGTGTCAACAATTCATCCTGGTAATTACCGAAGACTGGGTTATCGGAAGCCATATTAGTGTCAACAATTCATCCTGGTAATTACCGAAGACTGGGTTATGGGAAGCCATATTAGTGTCAACAATTCATCCTGCTAATTACCGAAGACTGGGTTATGGGAGGCCATATTAGTGTCAACAATTCATCCTGGATGAGAATTCGATTCCATGATCACAGAACGACAGCCGAGAGTCTAGCCACTATGCCACCACGACTGTCGAGTGTATGCTAACAACGCCATACTTTTATACATCAATCGTCGGTCGGTAATGATTTGGTCAATAAACACTGGCCGCGTTTAGTTCACAAAGCATTATCCGGTACGTGTTTCATTCTGGGTGGACTTGAGAACCCATTCAAATGTTAAAAAAAAAACACAAACGAAACAATCCTAAACTCAACGGGGATTCGAACATACGAACCCCAGAATACACACCAGCCGCTGTTCTACCACGGCTCCCTGGCATCCCAATACACTCACCAGCCGCTGCTCTACCACGGCTCCCTGGCATTCCGACACACACACACACACCAGCCACTGCTCTACCACGAGTCCCTGACATCCCAATACACGCACCAGCCACTGCTCTACGACGGCTCCCTGACATCCCAATACACTCACCAGCCGCTGCTCTACCACGGCTCCCTGGCATTCCGACACACACACACACACCAGCCACTGCTCTACCACGAGTCCCTGACATCCCAATACACGCACCAGCAACTGCTCTACCACAGCTCCCTGGGATTCTAACACACGCACCAGCCACTGCTCTACCACAGCTCCCTGACATCCCAATACACTCACCAGCCACTGCTCTACCACGAGTCCCTGGCATCCCAATACACGCACCAGCAACTGCTCTACCACAGCTCCCTGGGATTCTAACACACGCACCAGCCACTGCTCTACC
Source organism: Cepaea hortensis (assembly GCA_963921405.1). Classification (NCBI taxonomy): domain Eukaryota; kingdom Metazoa; phylum Mollusca; class Gastropoda; order Stylommatophora; family Helicidae; genus Cepaea; species Cepaea hortensis. The sequence continues at coordinate 435,979,153 of OY992876.1, forward strand.
ACAGCTCCCTGACATCCCAATACACTCACCAGCCACTGCTCTACCACGAGTCCCTGACATCCCAATACACGCACCAGCAACTGCTCTACCACAGCTTCCTGGGATTCTAACACACGCACCAGCCATTGCTCTACCACGAGTCCCTGACATCCCAATACACGCACCAGCCGCTGCTCTACCACGGCTCCCTGACATCCCAATACACGCACCAGCAACTGCTCTACCACAGCTCCCTGGCATTCCGACACACACACACACACCAGCCGCTGCTCTACCACGGCTCCCTGACATCCCAATACACTCACCAGCCACTGCTCTACCACGGCTCTCTGACATCCCAACACACACACCAGCCACTGCTCTACCACGGCTCCCTGGCATTCCGACACACACACACACACCAGCCACTGCTCTACCACAGCTCCCTGACATCCCAATACACTCACCAGCCACTGCTCTACCACGAGTCCCTGACATCCCAATACACGCACCAGCAACTGCTCTACCACAGCTCTCTGACATCCCAATACACACACCAGCCACTGCTCTACCACGAGTCCCTGACATCCCAATACACGCACCAGCAACTGCTCTACCACAGCTCTCTGACATCCCAATACACACACCAGCCACTGCTCTACCACAGCTCCCTGACATCCCAATACACTCACCAGCCGCTGCTCTACCACGGCTCCCTGGCATTCCAATACACACACCAGCCACTGCTCTACCACGGCTCCCTGGCATTCCGACACACACACCAGCCACAGCTCTACCACAGCTCCCTGACATCCCAATACACGCACCAGCCACTGCTCTACCACAGCTCCCTGACATCCCAATACACGCACCAGCCACTGCTCTACCACGGCTCCCTGGCATTCCAATACACACACCAGCCACTGCTCTACCACGGCTCCCTGGCATTCCAATACACACACCAGCCACTGCTCTACCACGGCTCCCTGGCATTCCGACACACACACCAGCCACTGCTCTACCACAGCTCCCTGACATCCCAATACACGCACCAGCCACTGCTCTACCACAGCTCCCTGACATTCCAAAGTAAACATGTTGCGATCAAGCCCAACAACATGTCGATTTTCTAAACAATTTTAGCTTCAGCAGTTTGTCATGCTTTCTGCACGTAAAATCAACCTTGAAGTCCCAGTGACCGGTGTAGGGGTTAAAACACTTATCCCGCCGTGAGCGCAATGGAAATTTAGGCCCGAGCGCATTAAACCCCTCAGCCACATAGACAACATGTTGCATATCCTTTGCAGGCGTTTCATTCAACCACGGGTTAATGTATAATCCAACTGTACGTTCAATTTTTTGCCATGACTTTCTGTACGACAAGTCAACGTTTCAGTCTAACTTAATGCCGGTGTAGGGCTTGAATCCCTTTTCTCGCCTGTCAGTGCTCCGGAAGTTTAAGATCGAGCATTCTTATCCGTTCGGCCACGTACCTAAATGCAGCTTTGACGTTGCTAACGAATGGTGTCTACTAAGCAACCAGGCGTACTAATAAACCGTTGCAACTTGTTTGTTGTATAATTTGTCTTCTTGTGTCTATTTCTGTCCTCTATGAATGCCAAACAATACCTGTCAACATTCGTGTTGTTTTTAATTACCTCATAGCTCCCGAAATCCGCTCTTACTATCCGTCAATTAAGTGACTATTGGTTAATGTACAAAGTCATTTATATTTAGAAGTTTTGTTTACTTTATCTGTCCTGAAGTATCCGTATATTGTAAACATGTCAGTATTCATTAAGCACAAACGGCACACACAATAAGTCGCGCGATTTATTGCCTGGCATATTTCGATATATCTTGTCAGGTGCATACTGTAGAGTTACATATCACATTAAGTGAACAGATAACATTTATTATAAGTTGGCTGAAATACATATGGTCACTGATAATGTTAGAATATGAAGTATTTGTTATTTCCACGGTAAACTTAGTCACAATGAAGTCTTTCTATCGGTATAACACCGGTTTTAGATGCTTAATTGCCATGGCCTAGTATTTGAGTAATCGGTTATGTTCATCGAATACAATTTGTGAAACATCATTACTATGATTCCTTTATGGTCGTAATTTAATAGATGTTGGGAGATGGCAGAGGTTGTACTTTTAAAGCCTGTCTACCGCTTGGGGTTTCATAAAGGCTATTTGACTCTCTTTTCCACCTACATTGGTATATGTTCGGCTACTCGATTTGCTTATTGTCTTCATTCTGCCTATGTAAGTTGCTTGGTGCTCACACTGGTATTCATCAATGTAGTTTGATCTTGTATACGGAGACAATGGTTCCCTACAGATGGAGTATATATCCGGGTGTTTATTCAGAACAAAACAAACTCCAACTTATTTTTTGTAGTTTCTGTGTTTAAATTAACCAAGGAAACCCATTGATTTGAATTCAATAACTATTTATATCCTAAGGGAAACTACAACAGCGCAAGGCTAGTATGATTGCCTGATAGTGCGGTAGTATATTCTCTGTTTAAGTCGGAATTTAACCAGAAAAACGCCTGGTAGACCCAACTTAAAATACATTTTTTTTTTCGCATATCCTTTACAGGACATCGCTGTCAACTCCAGCATTTTACCGCTACTGTTGATTTCTTGGCAAGATTACGTTCAGTAGTTTACCATTGCTTTCTGAGTGGCCGGCTCACTTATCCCGTAAGTCACCAACGCGGCGAGAACCGTTTCCAATTCTCGCGCGCTGCGTGGATAAACGGGATTACGTAGAAGTCGTTTAAATCCTCGGCCAGGGTTCCATGAAATATTCTGAGACGTAACGGCGGCGTCTGTGAAATTGACCGTAACCCACATGGGTATCGACCTGTCTATAAAAATATGGTGCGACCACCATATACCCAATGGCCTAAAGACATGGGGAAGTGTACGCAGGACATGTCTATATGTACACGCTTCCACCATAAAATGTTAAAGATTATAGATATCTATAGTGTAAGTGACAAGTGTATTTCGTACGCATCTATACCGCCCTCAACCACAATCCTTCCTGCCAGTGCTGACTGGAATTCCCGATTCCGTCAGTTATACCGGCATGTAGTCATTGTGCGTTTCCTCGTGCAGTAGGCGATCAGGCATAAACAGCATTACTTCTCCCTCACTCTGCTCAGTGTTTTCCATGGAGAAAATAAACAGCATTACTTCTCCCTCACTCTGCTCAGTGTTTTCCATGGAGGTGGTCTGGAAACCTGCTAATTAACCTGTTCATTTCCACGCATACCAGCATGATCACTTCAGCTCTTGCAGGTGTGATGACTCTCTGTGTTTCAACCATCCATGCTAGACTGATGTAGAATGAGCCTCCTAGAGCAGTGACTGAGTGCCAGTTATGATAACAGTCTAATGTGATGACAATTAACTGTTACAATGTTATAATTGACATGTCATTTGGCTTCTTGGAGGCGATTTCTTTAAAAAAAAAATGTTTTTATGTCTATCATTTTGACCCAGCCTAATATGAGTACCGGCAAGTGTTGTACAATCGGCCTGGTTGACATTGGCAACGTGACCCATCTAGTGCCGACTGATCTATGAAAGTATAGGGCAAACAACACATACGTCCAACGGATAGAGTCCTCTACAGGGTCTTGAGAAAAGCCCCATTGTGGAATAGAGGGAGCACCATGTTAGGTCCACCATCTCCATGATCGATGAGGTAATGGTGTTAAAGAGAGTATGACGACAGCGGGGCATACGGCGTGCCTCCACGATTAGATTCACTGCAGGATGGATGCTGGACAGTACAAGCTCGTGTCCTCAAAATCAAAATAACCAGTGCACTTGCGAGCTTAGCCACTAGAGGTAGAATATATGACCAGGACACTTGCCAGCTTGGCCACAAAATCTCGGTGTCCGCCGTTACCCTAAACAGTCGCTTCCACAGAGTACCTTCCACACAGTAGCTTTAAGACAGTCGCGCCCACTCAGTCGCGTGCACACAGCTTTGTGTAATTCAGCCGCTACTGTTATATTTTTGCAATAAAGCGTTTTGGGACCTGTTTAATTTGATCACGCTTCATGTGTGTATGTGTGTGTGTGTGTGTGTGTGTGTGCGCGCGCGCTAGCTCATGTGTGTGTATGTGTAATGTTATGATCCCTCTGTGCACAGATATTCAACACACCTGCTCCTCATCCTATGTGATCTGTTATTTGACCCCCGTGTGCAAGGATCTGCAACACACCTGCTCCTCATCCTATGGGATCTGTTATTTGACCCCCGTGTGCAAGAATCCAGCAGCGGTGGCCTAGTAGCCAGACGCTGGCCTGCCGGTCCGGTGGACATAGGTTCACATTCACACCGAAACGAATTAAACAACAATTGACCTGCCCTTCCAGGTCGACCCAACTTGAAATTGTGCCAGAGAATATCAGGGGAAGAAAAGACCTCCGGTACGACACAGACCCACATGACCCAGTGGGTGCCGACGTCTGTACAAATATGGGTTTAGCACCATATGCCCCTAGAGCCTAAGGAGTGTGAAAGCGTCGTTTGCTTAATACTTATAATGTGCAATGTTCTCTTACATAAGTGTTCCTCATTTTATGCGATCTGTTTTCTGACGCCTAAGTACAAGGATCTGTTACATCAGTGTTTCTCATTATATGGGATCTGCTTCCTGACTCCACGTGCAATGATTTGTTGCACATACGGCCTTTATTCCCACAGGATCTGCTGGGACTTGGATTATTCAAGAAATCACCTGTCTCTGGGTTTCTCCATCAGGTCTCACCAGTGACCGGAAAAAGTTAAATCTTTGCTTCTGTGCATGTTGCCTCACTTGTTGCCACAGTCAACACTGGCTGTGTTATTTTATTGTTCGTGATGTTTACTTCTTGTTCTGCCTCATTCGCCCTCAGAACTCCAGGTTTAACGACGTCCGTAAATGTTGCAGTTTGTCTCGGGTTTATGACAATACCGTGCAGGGTTTCATGGCATCACGTTTCACGATGTCGTGTTTGGTTAACTTCCATTGTTGTAAGTTTGATATGGCTGTTCAATGTGGCTGGTTTGCATGGGGCTATGCCACATACACAAGCACGCACACACACTCGCACATACGCACGCACATACACACATACACACACATAAGCTAGCTAGTTAGTTATCACAGCCATCCCCAGTATTAACTAGGCAATTTTACATTCAGTAGATTACCATCGCTTCCTGATCGGTCGACGCCTCATAACTTCAAAATCGACGCAAAACTAATAGTTTTCAAATCGCCTGCGGCAGATTCCGAACCCTAGACTGGGTATGTCGGGGATGTATGAAACTGCGCGTTTCCCTATCCTCTAAGCCACAAGCGCCGGTTATTACCTAGAGAGCATCGGCAAATATCACTGTGTGTTGTTATGCTCTCAGTTTGGGTTGGTCATTTCACGTCTTCTTTATTCACACTGCATGAAACACTTTCGTCTAATCTCTTCTCATCTTATCTCATCTCGTCTCGTTTCATCTCACCTCATGTCATCTTGTCTCCTATCATCTCATCTCATCTTGTACCTTGCGGTGTCGAGGTGAAGCATAAACATCGTGAGAGTACCCTTTTATGGGCTTCATATATCGAGATTCCCTTGGACTCTGCTATTCCCTCTGTCCATCGTTTACATGATCGGCCTCTTCTTAAAAAAAAAAAGTCGCTTAACAGTCGACAGGGTCGACTTCATTGCACCGGGTTGTTATCCCATATGACCCAGTCTCTTTCCGCAGCGCGGAAACGTCGCACAAAGCACGAGCTCCGTAGCTTCAGCGAAGACCCACAGGAGTCTCCGAAATAAATGCACTCGTGAACCGACTGACACGCCCCGGATTCGAACCCACAACCTTCTGAGCCCGAGGCATACGGCTTGACCACTTCGCCACGGAGACTCCCACCAGACCGCTTCTTCTGCTTCCATCTGGTCTGTACATCATTGCTTGTTATGGCGTATTACCAGCTGCATGAAACATCATCTGCGTATAATTCATACTTTTTAGCTGACCTAGAAGTAGAAACACCCCCCCCCCCGCCCTGCTACACCCACCACCACCCTGTGTGTCCCCGTAAGAGGAAACACAGAACAGTCACACAGAAACCTCCATTCATGTCGTAGGAAAGGGTTGGGCACGGGGTTGGCTTTCCCATTCCGTAGACACAAAATTAAGTTGCAAAACCCACCCATCATGAATAAGAAACGTTCAGGGAGGGGGACAGCTTCTGACGCTCAGAAACCCCCTGTCGTGCTTGCTCCGTGGCAGAGTTTTTATCACTAAAAGTTGGTTGCATATCTTTACAGTCATTCTCAGCATGTTTTGGCTGTGTGTGATCTGTTGGAAAGTTTACGTTCAGTAGTTTGTCATTGTTTTCTGACCTACCGGCACCCATAACATTTTATAAACAAAAATAACCATTGCAAGGCGGTCTTCAATGATGAAGGAGAAAAAATAATCAAACCAGCCAAGAGTAGGGAAGTCTCTTCTAGACAAACATGAACAATATTGGGATGGGGGGGGGGGGACATGGAATCTGGAAGGATAAGAGGTGTTGGAGTGATTTGGCTGAGGGCGTATTCCGCGATGGGGGATACAATGGGAGAGGGGGAGAAGAGTAACACTCCATGAGCCATGTCAGAAATGCAAGAAGGTTGAGGAAAATGGATCTCTCACATTGCACAGTACCTGGACATGAAGAGGCCGACAATCAGGCTGAGGCAGGTGGAAGGCTGCCTCACCCTGGTATAGACATCAGCTGGATGAGAGGAAGAGATTTACAACAAGTAATTATAGAACCAGGTGCAAATCGAATGAACGAACAAAAGAACTTTATTTTCAAAGGGTCATAAATTTGGCGACTTACATTCCGCCTTTCCAGTCACTCATCTTTCATACATAAGTTATCAATTATGCATATTATTTTCATATAGAAAGTTAAAACAAAACATTGCCAAATGAAAATTGTGAATGCAAACAATGCATATTACCATGTTATGTGACAGGCAGACAGGCAGACACACATACACACACCCGTGCATAAACACATACACACATACCTGCATACATAATTACATCCTTTACACTAGGGGTGTCAAGCTTAATCGCTCAGCAGGCCAGACCTCAAATCACACGTAAGGTTGACGGCCGAACAGGATAAACATTCAATAAGTCGAAAATTAAACCTATTTAAAACAATTATAAAAATTAAAACCGAAAAAAAAGTCTTACTAATAAAAAATCATTGGTATACACATTTTCACTCTTATGTCAATTTGTCAGAGCACGATGCTACCAAACATACTCAAGGTTTGAGCCGCATGTAGTGAAGCCGGGCCATCTCTTCAGGAATGAAACGAGTGAATTATGCAGGCCCCACAGTGTCGTACTTTGCCTTTAGTGTCCCATTACACCGCAGTTCTGTTAACTGCAAATTTACAGGTTCAGTTTCCATATCTATGGCAAATGGATCCAAAAAAAAAAAAAGCTCGAAATTACTTTTCTGTGCTTCAAAGTCACTAAAACGCCGTGCGAACTCGGCGCGAAGTAAGCTAAGTTTTTCAGCAAAGAGTGAATTGGGAAACACCATAGCGTTGACTTGGTTTAACATTGCCTGGCAACAAGAAACGTAAGATAGGTTGCATTGGTGCATTTGTGTCTCCCATAAGCGCAGCTTCACTTGAAAAGCCTTCACTGCATCATGCATATCAGTGATAAAGTGATCCCATCACTGGAGCTGCAGGTTCAAGTCGTTGAGATGTGTGGTTATATCAGACAGAAACGCCAACTCACATTTCCACTTTTTATCCCCAAAAAATGTGGAATCTTTTCCGTTACTGTCCATGGATTGACAGATTTCCTCGATCAGCTGAAGAAATCTACTGAGAACTTTTCTCCGACTTAGCCACCGCAACTCTGTATGATAAGGTAAGTCGCCAAACGCCGACTCTATTTCCCCCCCCCTCCCCCCCCCCCCCCCCCCCCCCCAAAAAAAGACTGAAATTGACGGTGATTTACACCTTTGGCTCTGATAAAGTTGACGGTTTGTGTTACAGTGCTCATTACATCTTCCACGTTGAGAATTTTACTACTCAGAGATTCTTGGTGTATGATGCAGTGATATGCTATCAATTCACCAGTACAGTTCTCCTGCTTCTTTAACCGCATCTTCCCACTAGTCCACACAACGCCGGTGCTCCATCTGTTGTCAGTCCAACGAGCTCGTCCCAAGGCAGGTTCATGTTGGTTATACTTTGACAAACGTTGTCAAAACTGTCTTTTCCTGTCGTTGTACCATGCGTGGATTTCAAGTCTATTATTTCTTCTGTAACATTCAAACTGGAGTCCACTCCACGGATGAAGATGGCGAGCTGTGCAGTGTCTGTCATGCATTACTTTCATCGACAGCAAGGGAGAATGCAATAAAGTCTTTGCCTTTTACGATCAGCTGTGTTTTCACATCAGTGGCCATCCCAAAACCCAATCAACAACAGTATTTCTGCTAAGGCTTACCTTTGCAATCATCTGCTTTTTGTCTGAACACAAGACCTCACACACTTTCATCATGCAGCGATTCAGAAACTCTCCTTCTGTAAATGGTCGGCCTAATTTTGAGATCTCCTCCTCCACAATAAAAGAAAAAGAAGAAGAAGAAGAAGAAGAAGAAGAATAAGAAGAAGAAGGAGCATCAGCAGGAGCAGCAGCAGCAGCAACAAAAGCAGCAGCAGCAGCAGCAGCAGCAGCAGCAACAAAAGCAGCAGCAATAACAGCAGCAAAAGCAGCAGCAGAAGAAGAATACGAATGCACACAAGCTCCAACCGTTTGCGTGCAGCAACCGCATCATACGCAGAAGCCGCTTATTCACAGCCTTGCATAGACTTTTCAGTACCGGGTAAAAATAGTACAGTTGCTAAGTAACAATGCGTATGTTTAGAACGTCACTTCCTGCGCTCAAAAACAAATACAATTCAAGAGAGAACATACAAAGTTCATTGGCTTTCCGTGACTGGAGTGTATTTGTCCCTGCTCTCTTGTCTCCACGAATGGCCAGGCTATTGTGTCCCCACAAGGCTATTGAATATCTGAACAAACAAGCAATCTGCGCTCGGATAAAGCAGATAGACAGCACTGGCAGCGATTTCTTCTCTTCCTCCAGGTAAATGGTCCGGGACAGACAGACATTGGCGGCCACGTCTCTGTATTTCTCATTGTCATCTATTTTGTATTTTTTCCTGTTCCCTCGCTTTGAACTCAAGTGTCGTCCACACGGCATTGAGTTTTGAGTGTCGGCCAGCTTTCCACATCACCAATGTTCTTCGCCATTAGGCGGAAAAAACCCCACTCCGACTTCTGAGGTACTTGTAATTTACGTCCCAAAATCAAGGACGAGAAGTCAACGTCAGTCCAACGAGCGCTCTAGCTCTTAAACTTCCGGTGCTGTAATGGATTGGTAGCGGGATCGTTCTCAACACCTGTCAGTTAAGCTTAAACTTCCGGTGCTGTAATGGATTGGTAGCGGGATCGTTCTCAACACCTGTCAGTTAAGCTGAAACTTCCGGTGCTGTAATGGATTGGTAGCGGGATCGTTCTCAACACCTGTCAGTTAAGCTTAAACTTCTGGTGCTGTAATGGATTGGTAGCGGGATCGTTCTCAACACCTGTCATTTAAGCTTAAACTTCCGGTGCTGTAATGGATTGGTAGCGGGATCGTTCTCAACACCTGTCAGTTAAGCTTAAACTTCCGGTGCTGTAATGGATTGGTAGCGGGATCGTTCTCAACACCTGTCAGTTAAGCTTAAACTTCCGGTGCTGTAATGGATTGGTAGCGGGATCGTTCTCAACACCTGTCAGTTAAGCTTAAACTTCCGGTGCTGTAATGGATTGGTAGCGAGATCGTTCTCAACACCTGTCAGTTAAGCTTAAACTTCCAGTGCTGTAATAGATTGGTAGCGGGATCGTTATCAACACCTGTCAGTTAAGCTTAAACATTGACGTCTCGTTCAGAAAGCTATGGCAAACTACTGAACGTAAGATTTCCAAGAAAATCAACCTTGGGCTGAAGGCAACACACTGTAAAGAACACGCAATTTTAAGTTTGTCTTTGCTTTCTGAAAGGCCGATACTCATAAAATTGTGAACAGCAGAGCAAAGCTACCTGCACTCAAATCGCCTACAGCGGGCCTGGAAGCTGAGAAGTTGGGGTTGAGAAACTGCGTTCACTGGACGCACGCCATAGACATGAACATACAGACACATGTTGCACGACTTGGGGTGTGTTCAGTTGGTATTCTTCCTCTTCATCTTTCGCCGCCTTTTCTCCAACGGGACATAGGCCATGAACCAACTGTCTCCCAAGCCCTCCTACCTTGAGCTACCTCACCCAGCTCTGGCCATGTCCTCCTACCTTGAGCTATCCCACCCAGCTCTGGCCATGTCCTCCTACCTTGAGCTATCCCACCCAGCTCTGGCCATGTCCTCCTACCTTGAGCTGTCCCCAGCTCTGGCCATGTCCTCCTACCTTGAGCTACCTCACCAAGCTCTGGCCATGTCCTCCCCATATTGTTCATGTCTGTTTTTATTTCTCTACCCCTGAGTTTTTACTTCTCCCTCTATTTCTTTTGGCGGCTCCGGGGTGCAGTTCGTAATCCCACATACCCGCTTTCGAAACACAGCCGAGAGCGATTTGGCAGCAGACCGCCTTACATTTGTTTTTGTTTTTAATGAAGCGGTATGGATGCCGGTCGTTCAGAAAGCAATATCAAACTGATTTTTGTTTGTTTTTGTTTTGCATATCCTTTTTACAGGACATCGCTGTCAACACCATCATTTTTACTGCTGTTGTTGATGTCTTGGCAAGTTTCTGAACTTTCTGAACGACCGGCTCCCATATCAACGCGTTAAAACCCAGCGCAACGCGGTCTGCTGCCAAATCGGTGGCCACTGTGTTTAGAAGGCCGGTACATGGGCTTACCAATCGCGCCCGTAAGCCCTTTCCAATGGCAAACTACTGAACGTAAACTTGTCCAGGAATCATGAACAGCCAAAAAAAAAAAAAATGCTGGGACTGCTACGTCATGTACAGGATCTGCAACTTACTTTTCTTTTACCTATTTCTTTTGTTTTGTGGGTTTCAGACTAAGGCTATTCTAATTCACAATTCCCAGATTCTCTCAATGTTTGTCCTATCCAGCACCATCGTCTTTTCCTCACCGCTTGGTTCTGTGGTAATTGTCTAGTTCTTTACATGAGCTCCATATTGGTCATTCTGTCATACCATGTTATCTGATGATGATATGATGAAGATGATATTCATGCATATAGGCAGGGGAGAGATAGGGAGCAAACAGCCCAGGAGCTACAGGCGACAGTAGACAAAGTGATTGACTGGTGCACTGAAATGAGTGCTGTCATCCACACGGAAAAGGCGGCTGTTTTGTGGTGCTCTCTGGACATCAGGATTGTGAGAGCTGATGTCCCAAGCCTCACGATAGATGGCAGAAGCGTCAACAGAGAGAACACACTGAAGTATCTGGGGATCACATTTGACAGGAGCCTATCTTTCAAGGACCATGTGGAGACGGTTGTGACAAGGTCTCAAAAGGGACTCAATGCACTTACAACTATGGCTGCAATGGACACAGAGCAGAGATTGCTTTTCACACTATACCAGCACTTGATCCTCTCAGTGATTGATTATGGACTAGGACTGCTCACTACCTCAAAGAGTCAGCTGGTGAAATTAGAGTGCATACAGAACGAAGCTATGCGGGTCATTCTGGGATGCACCAGAGACACCCCGTTGGGTGTGTATGCGTTACATCCTTGGTTTGCCGACTGTAGGCACAAGGTGATGCAGGCGAAGGCATACCTCCGAGTAGCAGCAGACACAGATCACCCGTTGCATGAGGCGCTGGATGCAGTAAAGGGCCAGCGACTGATCAGAGGGCAATCATGGATGGCTCAGGCGGAGGATACGGTAAGACAGGTGTGCCTCTTGGAGAACATTAGGCGAGGGGAGGAATGGGTCAGAGTGCCAGCGGAGCAGTCAGACTTGTGCAGAGTTATAATCACATTGAGCCGGGAGTGCAGGGAGTGGCCAGCAGGGTCCACGAAAGTGGAAATCCAGCAACTAATTCAGGACAATGCTCGCTCGGGTGATGTGATTATCTACACAGATGGGTCGGTGTTGAGAGGTAGGAGAAGTGCCTGGGGGTTCTTAGCAAAAGCTAATGGTCGACGTTTGGTGTAAGAGAGCTTGGCATATGATACCACAACATTGTGATGAAATCCACTGTCGTTAACATCAGATGATAAAAATTACAGAAAACAGTCTGTGTTCGCAGCTGCAAGTTGTTGACTTCTGGTCGGTAAGATCAGGACACAATTGCCCGACATCAAACGAAATGACGGCTTTGATTGTCACCACACGACAGAAAGTTGTAGGCTTGTTATTGTGAACATTGGGACAATGCAGGAACTCGCTACCTTGTTTTGGGTTGTCAAGCCAGGGGGAGATCAGTGGTGATATTGATTAAACTCAAGGGAGATAAGATTCTGGAATTAGTTAGTGCCCTTGCGGGACACATGCGTGAGATCAAAGACTTAACTGGAACACTCCCAGCTCTTGACAAAAATAAGACTTGTGTAGATTAGTGTGGCCAAGGATTGTGACTAGGATTGACGTGTTTTGTTACCGCAGTGATGAAGTTCGGAGAGCTCTACAGTGTTAGATTAATAAAAAATGAGATAACATGTGTCTTTATGGCAAAGTGTAGAAGCCATCCAGGAATGATGCGGTAGTGCTTGAGGTAGTATTGATAGAATATTTAAGCCTAATTAATATAACCAGTTGCCTTGGTAAAACTAGCTAGAGTAGGGAAGTAATGATTGGCTCTGCTAGTGTGAATAGTGTAGCAGGGTGATATTTTGAGAGATTAGGAATCGGTTGGGAGGTGGGGAAAGTGTCCAATGGTGGAATCTTTCAGTGGGTTGCCCACTGGGGTTCTGTACTCCGTTATTGATCTTTCCTTGTATTAACCTGATTCATAATTAAGGGATGAGCCACTCTGATCCTTGACAGAGTTTAGTTCACTGATAACTCTCTGGGCAAGGCAGTCGGCCTACATTCAGCTAGTAGGGATTAGTATCAGGCGGCCTTCACCAGATGTGGTCTCTTTCTCTAACAGGTTCCCCTACGTCGATGAGGAAGCTCTACACTGAGTTTGATGGCGGTCAACTCGCCTTAAAAGAACATCCAACTAACATTCACCTTATTTTATAAGAGGAATAAATACAAGGAAGAAAGAAAAATCAGCACTGTTTATGCTAGGCCTAGGATCCAGAGGGTCCATACGAAACTAGCTCAGTGGAGTAAGACATTAAACAATTCATTTACAAGAGGGATTTACCCAGGGTGGGTGATACTCTTTTCTTCACCACATATCACCGAACAATAGAGTCTAGAGAAAGACATTTTGACATGAAGTTCTCGTGGAATAAGTTAGTCTAGAGAAGCATTTTGACATGAAGTTCTCGTGGAATAATTTAGTGCAGTGAAGAAGTACTTGACAGTTTGTGTGGGACAATCTATGAACATGGATTAGAACAAATGTGAGACCGATGACATTGAAACCTAGTTTCTCTGTACAGTGATCCGTACTTATTTGATTTATAGGGACCTTAGTCATTATAGTGAGTGACAGATCCATTATTGGGGATTATACAATAACAATTCTTAGTGGATCATGTATCTAGTCGACCCAGTGGATCTCAGAGAAAGTCAACGTCTGGAAGAAGAGACGCATCACCGGGTGAGATGTACACGTACTAAGCTATCATGCTGTGGCGTACCCTTGCTGTGATGATAATCTGACTTGGCTCCTGATCTGCTGCTATGAATCTACAGACACATGAGAATTCGACATACATTCTACACATTACACACACACACACGGACACTTCTCACACACATACTCTTTGCTTAATAAATTATTTTGTATTTATTTGTAAAGCTAGAGTTGTGGAGTGTGTTGTGTTGGGGAGGAGTAAGAGGGGGCATGATCCAGGGGTGAGCAAGAGTGAGAAGAAGGTGTCCTTGGGCCGAGGGAGTGTTGTGGACGGAGTCTTGTGGAAATCTACAGAATAGTTATATTGAAACTGGGAAAAAAATGTGGGTGTTGATTCCCCTCACTCCAGGGTCGACACTATAGAAGTAATATCTCTCAAGACACTAAAGCAAGAAAGGATAACTCACGACATTTATTTGGGGCTCGTAAACATGATCTTTGGACAGCGGGATCTCTCATAAACTAGATCTGTCGACAGTGGGATCTCTCGACAGGGGGGGGGGGGTCTTTTGACATCGGGAATTCTAGACTACGGGATCTTTTAACAAGGGATCTTTAGTTAGAGGACGGGTATATCCTATTAGTGAGATTCCAGCTAGAGTGAATGTGGATAGGGGTTAAGACACATATCTTACCTGTTCACACTTCACACGTCTGCATAGGTCTGTGGTTCTGATTCTGCTCTTGTCACTGAGTGATTGTGGTGTGTTGTGCTGTGTGTTAATAAATATACAGATTAACTGTAATTGTACATTGTTTATATATTTCTCTTAAAGATAATCTATACTCTATCGGCTGACTTACCTCGCTGAAAAATGGCCACTCCTAAACTAACCACGGCAGAACTAAGAGCACAGAGGGAAGAAATGGGCTTGTCAGGTTCTGCCCTAACAGATTACATACAGGAGGTGGAGAGGGATTATCGTCAAGCAGAAAGGGAAGATCGGAAGGCCGAGTTGGAATTGAGGAAGATGGAGCTCGAAACTAAGAGGATAGAAGCTGAGCAAGCAACTAGAAGGATGGAACTGGAAGCTGAACAGGCAGCTAGGAAACTGGAAGCTAAGCAGGCAGCTAAGAAACTTGAAGCTGAGCAAGCAGCCAAGAAACTGGAATTTGAAGCTGAGCAGGCAGCTAGGAAACTTGAAGTTGAGGAAGCTGCTAGGAAACGGGAAGCGGATCAGGAGGCTCAGAAAAGGGAGCACGAGTACCGGATGAGGGAACTCGAGTTGAAGAGGCAATCTAATGGGGAAACTGAGGGAGCAGTTGGAGGTTCCTCCATCCCAGGCTCAACCCCAGCAGGTGGACATAGTTACCATGCTATGAAGTTTCCTCTAGCGGTCTACGAGGAGGACAAAGAGAAGATTGACCAGTACCTTCAACGCTTCGAGGCCATGGCTGTTGCTATGGGTCTGGACCGTGACAAATGGTGTCTTAAGCTATCCCAGGGATTACGCGGGACCGGCTACGAGGTTTATTCTCGCCTGCCTCCAGGATATGAGAACAATTATGACGAGTTGAAGACGGCTCTGCTGAAACGATTCGAGGTTACGTCACATACCTACCGGAAAAAATTTCGAGCAGCGAAACGAGAACCGGGGGAGTTGTTTGCCGCCTACAGTTTGCGTCTAAAATCCTATCTCCATAAGTGGATGGATTTGGCTGGGTTCGCACATGACTATGAGAGTCTGGAAGAGCTCATGGTGGTCGACCAGCTGAAGAAGCAAATGTTAAAACCGCTCAGGACATTCCTGGGAGAGCAAGGAGCGGAACGTATTGACCTCGTGACAAAATTAACAGAACGTTTCGTCGAGGTACATGGGGAGGCAGGGGACAACCTTTCAACCAACACCAAAAGTCAGGAGAAACATGACAAGAAGAAAGCCAAAAACGCAGGAACCAAAAAGGGGGAACCTTGTGTAAAAAAAATCAGAGGATAATTCAGAGAAGACGAAGGAGGGAGGCAAGAGCACTTAAGGCTCTACACCAAAACGACAGTGGTCGGAAAAATGGTGTTCAATTTGTAAGTCACCCTCTCACAATACGAGTGACTGCAAATCGAAGGCTAAGAACCCTCACTTCGCAGCATGTCAAATGACTTCCAAGGAGTTTGTCACCGAAAATGCCAAGGTCAACAAGGAAGCTCGCCACCAGGAGAGCTCACTCAAGTCCGGCACTAGAAAATCCAGGACAGGGAAATGGTGCAAACACTGCAGGTCAAACACGCACAATGCTATTGACTGCAAGGGAAAGTCAGGAGACTCTAAATTCGCCGTGTGCTTCGGAAAACCTAAGGTGGAGCCCACCGAACAGGTCGAGGCCGAGGAAGAGACTCAAGACCAGGATAAACCACCTTTAGTGAAATTGGTAGAGGTTAACGGTCGTCAAGTGGAGTGTTTGTACGACACGGGACTGGACGGGGAGGCCGTGATTTCTGCGGATCTGGTACACCCAGAACAATTCACAGGTGAGACCATGGAGATACAGCCTGCACAGAAGAGTGCTGTGGCCATGAAGTTGCCCATTGCTAAGGTGGAGATTTTGTCAAGATATGTCACCGGCACAATCAAGGCTGCTGTATTGACCGATCCCATTTTTCCAGTAATCCTTGGTTGCCGGTATATCTTTCTGGGAATGCCCAGGGAACCAATCCATATGGGAGCAATACAGACTCGCTCTCAGACGAGAACGGAAGAGGCAGAAGCAATTGTGACTAACCCAATGCCGGGGGAGCTACGAACTGCCCAGAGTGAGGATGCTACTTTACGTCCTTGCTACAAAAAGCTGCAGAGAAGTGCTGATCCACCAGGACGGGGGCAGTACTACATGAAGAATAGGATACTCTACAGGAGAGCCGGAAGGGGAGACAACCTATACGGTCAGTTGGTTGTCCCGAAAGCTCACCGGTCCCAGATTCTTCATATGGGGCATACCATCTCCTTTAGTGGACACATGGGTATTGCCGCCACCATGCAGCGAATTTCCTGCCATTACTATTGGCCGGGAATGACAGAGGATGTGCGTCGGTATGTGAAGTCATGCCCTGAGTGCCAGAGGGTGGCACCGAAACACTGGACAGCACCGGTGGTCTTGGGTGAGATGCCCATCATGAACTCTCCTTTCGAGAGAGTAGCCATCGATATTGTGGGTCCACTTCCCAGGACGAGGAAGAGGAACATGTATATACTCACAATGGTGGATTGCTGTACAATGTGGGGTGAAGACATACCGTTGACCACGATTGACTCGAAACGAGTGGCGGACGCACTGATAGAGGCCTTTACCAGATTAGGCTTCCTTGATCAAATACTGACGGATAATGGGTCCCAGTTTTGTGGAAAATTAATGGAGGAGGTATTTAGGGTGTTCCACTCTAACCATATCCATACCAGCCCTTACCACCCTCAAGCCAATGGACAAGTAGAGCGTTTCAACGGCACGTTGATGACAATGCTCAGGAAACTGGCACAGGAAAAACCTGATAGGTGGGATGAATATATCCCAGCAGCACTCTTTGCTTATCGGGAAGTTCCTCAAGGCTCAACAGGACTACCACCTGCTACGTTGCTGTTTGGTCGTCCAATCAAAGGACCGTTGGAAGCCATGTTGAGGAGTTGGACTGAAGAGGGGACGTCAGAAGAAGTGATCTCATCTTATAAATACGTGGAGGAACTGAAAGAAAAACTCCACAAGGGATGGACTCTGGCGAATCAAAACTTGAAAAGGCCAGAAAAAGACACGCGGCTTACTACAACCGTAGGTCAAAAGACAGATCTCTAGAGGTGGGAGACAAAGTCTTGTTGCTACTCCCAACGGGAAACAACAAACTGGAGATAGGTTGGCAAGGTCTATTTCCCGTGGAAATGGTGATATCCAGAACCAACTATCAGATCCGGATCCGGGGAAAGTCGAAGATTTTCCATTTCAATCTCTTGCGGAAATACGAAGAGAGACCCGGAGACAAGGCAGCTCACCTCATGGCAATGGCAGTTGCAGTGGAGACCGAAGTGGGAACCAACGAGGGCAGGGAATATCCCTTGGTACACCAGGAAACCTATAGGGATGTGCACGTGAACCCTGATCTGACTTGCCAGGAGAGGGAAAAGATTACCCAGGTTCTCGAGTCTCATCAGGAGATACTGACTGATAAACCAGGACGAACGAGGTTGGTTGAGTTCGAGATGACTTTGACCACACAGGAGCTATTTCGCCAAAAAGTTTACCCAGTGCCATTCTCTAAGGAAAAGGCCCTGGAGGAGGAAATACAAAAACTGCTGGAGGATGAAATGATTGCACCATCCACATCCCCATACAATGCGGGGGTAGTTTTGTTACGCAAACCAAGTGGAGAACACCAGTTGTGTATAGACTACCGACTTCTGAACAGTCATACACAATTTCAGGTGGGACCTTTGCCGAATCCAACGCAGTTAGTCGCTAGGCTCCATAAGGCTCGGTACTTTTCAAAGGTGGATCTGAGCCGGGGGTACTATCAGATACCAGTCAAACCGGAGATTCGACCACTGTTGGCTTTCAGTACACCCAGTGGACACTACGAATTCAAGGTCATGCCCTTTGGACTCAGTAATGCACCTAGTGTGTTTACACGCATGATGAGGGCTTTACTTGATCCTTTACAGGATCCGTCCATCATCTTATTCATGGATGGTATTCTGATTTCCAGTGACAGCTTGGATGACCATTTGCAATCCTTGGAGAGAGTTTTTAATAGACTCAAGGAAGCAGGGCTTACCACTTGTCCAACCAAATGCATGATTGGTTACCAGACTCTGGAATTTCTGGGCCACACCATTACTCCAGGACAAATTGTCCCAGAGCAGAAGAACCTAGAAAATATCAGAAGTGCACCAAGGCCAAAAAACGAAGAAGGATGTGAGATCCTTTCTCTCGTTATGTGGGTTTTACCAAAAATGTATCCCACATTTTACTGAAATGGGAGCTCCATTGATGGAAACCTTGAAAAAAGGATTCCCGGACCAAATCGTTTGGACACCAGAATGCTACAGTCAGTTGAAGGAGGCCTTGATCAGCAAACCTGTGTTACAGCTCCCTGACCTTTCCAAACCATTTGTGTTGAGAACGGATGCGAGTGGGATTGGGATTGGGGCAGCTTTGTTACAGGAAGGAAAAGACGATGCTTCTGTTTTGAAACCTGTGGCATACGCAAGCAAGAAACTTCTCCAGGCTGAGAGGAATTATTCGACCGTCGAGAGAGAGTGCTTGTCTCTCGTATGGGCCGTGCAAAAATTCCAGCCCTATTTGTATGGAGTTCAGTTTCGGGTCCAGTCGGATCATCAGCCACTGATATTCCTGGCTACTTCTCAGAAGCTCAACGCCCGTTTGATGCGGTGGTCGTTGTTACATCAACCCTACAATTTCACAGTGGAGTATATTCCTGGAAAGGAAAATGTTGGAGCGGACTTCTTGTCAAGACACTCAGCTCCTGAAGAAGAGGAATGAATCATCTGGATCGAACGTACAGTGGAGAGATGGACTACTCTCTTAAGAGGGGGCCTATGTGATGAAATCCACTGTCGTTAACATCAGATGATAAAAATTACAGAAAACAGTCTGTGTTCGCAGCTGCAAGTTGTTGACTTCTGGTCGGTAAGATCAGGACACAATTGCCCGACATCAAACGAAATGACGGCTTTGATTGTCACCACACGACAGAAAGTTGTAGGCTTGTTATTGTGAACATTGGGACAATGCAGGAACTCGCTACCTTGTTTTGGGTTGTCAAGCCAGGGGGAGATCAGTGGTGATATTGATTAAACTCAAGGGAGATAAGATTCTGGAATTAGTTAGTGCCCTTGCGGGACACATGCGTGAGATCAAAGACTTAACTGGAACACTCCCAGCTCTTGACAAAAACAAGACTTGTGTAGATTATTGTGGCCAAGGATTGTGACTAGGATTGACGTGTTTTGTTACAGCAGTGAGGAAGTTCGGAGAGCTCTACAGTGTTAGATTAATAAAAAATGAGATAACATGTGTCTTTATGGCAAAGTGTAGAAGCCATCCAGGAATGATGCGGTAGTGCTTGAGGTAGTATTGATAGAATATTTAAGCCTAATTAATATAACCAGTTGCCTTGGTAAAACTAGCTAGAGTAGGGAAGTGATGATTGGCTCTGCTAGTGTGAATAGTGTAGCAGGGTGATATTTGGAGAGATTAGGAATTGGTTGGGAGGTGGGGAAAGTGTCCAATGGTGGGATCTTTCAGTGGGTTGCCCACTGGGGTTCTGTACTCCGTTATTGATCTTTCCTTGTATTAACCTGATTCATAATTAAGGGATGAGCCACTCTGATCCTTGACAGAGTTTAGTTCACTGATAACTCTCTGGGCAAGGCAGTCGGCCTACATTCAGCTAGTAGGGATTAGTATCAGGCGGCCTTCACCAGATGTGGTCTCTTTCTCTAACAGGTTCCCCTACGTCGATGAGGAAGCTCTACACTGAGTTTGATGGCGGTCAACTCGCCTTAAAAGAACATCCAACTAACATTCACCTTATTTTATAAGAGGAATAAATACCAAGAAGAAAGAAAAATCAGCACTGTTTATGCTAGGCCTAGGATCCAGAGGGTCCATACGAAACTAGCTCAGTGGAGTAAGACATTAAACAATTCATTTACAAGAGGGATTTACCCAGGGTGGGTGATACTCTTTTCTTCACCACATATCACCGAACAATAGAGTCTAGAGAAAGACATTTTGACATGAAGTTCTCGTGGAATAAGTTAGTCTAGAGAAGAATTTTGACATGAAGTTCTCGTGGAATAATTTAGTGCAGTGAAGAAGTACTTGACAGTTTGTGTGGGACAATCTATGAACATGTATTAGAACAAATGTGAGACCGATGACATTGAAACCTAGTTTCTCTGTACAGTGATCCGTACTTATTTGATTTATAGGGACCTTAGTCATTATAGTGAGTGACAGATCCATTATTGGGGATTATACAATAACAATTATTAGTGGATCATGTCGACCCAGTGGATCTCAGAGAAAGTCAACGTCTGGAAGAAGAGACGCATCACCGGGTGAGATGTACACGTACTAAGCTATCATGCTGTGGCGTACCCTTGCTGTGATGATAATCTGACTTGGCTCCTGATCTGCTGCTCTGAATCTACAGACACATGAGAATTCGACATACATTCTACACATTACACACACACACACACGGACACTTCTCACACACATACTCTTTGCTTAATAAATTATTTTGTATTTATTTGTAAAGCTAGAGTTGTGGAGTGTGTTGTGTTGGGGAGGAGTGAGAGGAGGCATGATCCAGGGGTGAGCAAGAGTGAGAAGAAGGTGTCCTTGGGCTGAGGGAGTGTTGTGGACGGAGTCTTGTGGATATCTACAGAATAGTTATATTGAAACTGGGAAAAAAATGTGGGTGTTGATTCCCCTCACTCCAGGGACGACACTATAGAAGTAATATCTCTCAAGACACTAAAGCAAGAAGGGATAACTCACGACAAACATGTAGCATAAGAATGTAAGTGGAGGCGGTCAGTGCAGCTTTCCGCTGGATGGAGAACACGACACACACACACACACACACACACACATCGTGATTGTAACTGACTCAGAAAGCATGCTGAGGAAGGTGAGGACAGGCAAGCTTCGGGCAGAGTGGCTTGCTTCGCTTCAGAGGTCACGGGTGGCAAGCATCGCCTGGATCTTTTCTCCGGGGCATGCCGGTGTGCTGGGGAATGAACAGGCGGACAGATTGGCCGTCTCTGCAAAAATTGGTGGAATATTTATGCATGACAAGGCAGACGTGGTTGCGGCCTTGTGGGAGCACGTGTACACCTCGGAGGAGCAAATGGATCACCATGGTCTGGCAAGAATGAGGCAACGAGGAGTGACGAGGGGATCTGGCCGACGCTCGACGCTCAGAGGAAAGGCGAGACGGACATATAATCAGATTGCCACTGGAACTATTAGTGCAGGAATTCTTCGCTGGCTGCTGAGGATGAGAACGGAGCGCTTATGGGAATGCCCCGAATGCTATGATGTCGGATCCTAAATCAATCAATCAATCAATCAATCAATCATTCAATCAATCAACCATGTTATTCTTTCTATTCAGCACAGGCACCAACTAGTGAATGTGTGTAGTGTATGTGTAACTGTTTCCGTTGTTATCCATGTCTCTCATCAATACTGCAGTACTGGTTTAACGTGACAACTGAATATTCTCAGTTTGATGCTACGTTTAATGTCTTCTGACTCCACACATTATTCTATTGGTATACCCCATAGTTATCATTCGTCTTTTCCGTATACATTTGATACACAAATTCTTTTCTGTTCAGGATAGTATCAACATTCTTCTCTGTCCACGATAGTATGAACATTCTTCTCTGTCCACGATAATATCAACATTCTTCTCTGTTCACGATATCCTCAACATTCTTCTCTGTCCACGATATTCTCAACATTGTTCTGTCCAAAATTCTTCAACATTCTTCTCTGTCCACGATATTCTCAACATTCTTCTGTGTCCAAAATTCCTCAACATTCTTCTATGTCCACGATATTCTCAACATTCTTCTCTGTCCACGATATTCTCAACATTCTTCTCTTTCCAAAATTCCTCAACATTCTTCGCTGTCCACGATATTCTCAACATTCTTCTCTGTCCACGATATTCTCAACATTCTTCTCTGTCCACGATATTCTCAACATTCTTCTGTCCAAAATTCCTCAATATTCTTCTCTGTCCACGATATTCTCAACATTATTCTCTGTCCATGATAGTCTCAACATTCTACTGTCCAAAATTCCTCAATATTCTTCTCTATCCACGATATTCTCAACATTCTTCTGTCCAAAATTCCTTAAAATTCTTCACTGTCCACGATATAATCAACATTCTTCTCAAAAGCCACATCTCAAATTTCTCCAATTTCGTTATTCATTGTTCAGCATTCTCATATTGTATGTGTGTACGTGCGTGTGTGTATGTGTGTGCATTTCGGGGGGGGGGGGGGGTGTTATTAATTGAAATACATTCAGGTCTGTCAGGATCACTGAATCACCAGATTTACACTGGCCTGTCCATTCGTATATGTCTGCCTGTCTGTCTACTTCCCAGCCTTTCTGTCTACCTGCCCATTTGTCTGTCTGTCTGCCTGTGTTACCATTTATATGCCTACTTGTCTATCCGTCTGGCTGTCTGACTAAGACCTGACTGTCATACTGTAGTTCAGTCATATCTGACTAAGACCTGACTGTCATACGGTAGCTCAGTCATATCTGACTAAGACCTGACTGTCATACAGTAGTATCTCAGTCATATCTGACAAAGACACTAGGTAAGTGGTGGGTTGAATTCATGATGCTAAAGATAATATGCTGGTCTCCCTGGCGTAGGCGTTAAGGACGTTGTTCGTAATCTCGTATACTCTTGTACGAAATGCAGCTGCGCGAGATTCGGCAGCGGATCGCGTCGCGCTGGTTGCTTACGGGGGTATGTTAGCCGGTCGTTCAGAAAGCAATGGCAAACTACTGAATGTAAAACTCGCCAAGACATCAACCGCAGCTGAAAAATGCTGGTATTGACTACAATGTCCATTAAAGGATATGCCCCCCATCCCAACAACAACAACAACAACAACAACAACAACAACAACAACAACAACAACAACAACAACAACAACAACAACAACAACAACAACAACAACAACAACAACAACAAGATAACATTCACACGGCAGCAACCAACGCTGTATAAAACAATACATTTAAACTAACAATTTACAATAAAAACACTCCATATTCATAAACACCCAGTCGTTATCGATTAGGGAATCAAATCTACCACCATCCCTGACTGATCACAGAAATATAACGTCTGGTCAAACATGGTTTCTCGTGCAGGGGGAAACAATCAGACCTAGAGGTCCGGGTTTGAGTACGGCTTGCCCAAAAATCAATTCCACCCTCTCTATAGAAACCATCCAAGAACATCATAACATGTATTGTGGTAGTTGATATTGATATGCATCAGAAATCAATTTTGTTTAAAATCAAAAATCGAAGTTTATCCAGTATTGATTTGCGATCAGAGCGTGCTCAGAAAGTTTAATCTAGGATCATTGTAGCTTGGGGAAAGGCGGGGTGAGTGAGTGGTGGGGTCCCGCTGTGAGATGCACTGAATGACCAGACTCGGGACGTATCTTTCTCTGGTACAGATGTAGGGGTGTGTGGACCTAGATTGGGCGTGCTGGGCTGGGCGATGCAGTAGCTTCAGTACCTGATGTTGTGCCGCCTTAGCACTTGTGTGTGTGTGTGTGTGTGTGTGTGTGTATGGGCAATGGGATGTCAAACTGCTTCTGGCCTGGACTTCGATGGGTGCTGATCAGTACCAGGACAGTTATTGCTGGCGGGAGACCTTCCGTGCATCCAGTGACTTGTCCACAATGAGCGGGTTGCAACACAAGAACACACACACACACACACACACACACACACACACACACACACACACACACATACACACGGCAAACACACACATATATTCTCACTCTCTCTGTGTCTCCATGTCACTGTCTGTCTGTCTGTCTGTCTGTCTGTCTGTCTGTCTGTCTGTTTCTGTCTGTATCTCTCTCTCTGTCCATTTCTGTCTCTGCGTGTATCTCTCTCCTTGTCTGTCTATTTCTGTCTTTGTCCTAGTCTCTCTCTGTCTGTCTATTTCTGTCTATGTCTGTGTCTCTCCTTGTTTGTCTATTTCTGTCTCTGTCTGTATCTCTCTCCTTGTCTGTCTATTTCTGTCTCTGTCTGTGTCTCTCTCTGTATATTTCTGTCTCTGTCTGATCTCTATCTGAAGGCTTCAATACGAAATTCTCCTTGCAACTTATCTTTACTGTCATCGTTTTGCGAGAATAGATGCGCCCGGGATATTCTTTCCGACATACCGCTAATGACATTCACTGAAGTATTCACTGAAGCCAGCTGCCCGGGCAAAATTTCGAGTTAAAAATCTACCCAAAGTATTTCAGGATCCTCGCCGGTGCTACGGAGTTCGTGCACTGAGCTGAGTTTCTACAAACTCAGGTTTGAGTTAGGAGGAGAACGGAAAAATTATGGTTACCCGTGTGCCGTGATGTTGATCCATCGAATAAACTAAACTAAACTGAAGTATTCACTTACCCCAGTAATCTAAAAGACACAACGTCATCTGAATTAGATGGAATCAGCAACCGGATTCGCCATTGTGCTGCGCCAGTGATCTCTATATCACTAACCTATGCATATAATCAGTGTCTCACTAAAGGCCACTTTCCATCAGCTCTCAAAATCCCTAAAGTGTACCCTCTTCTTAAATATGGTTCATTGGACATTGGTCTACCGAACAATTACAGATCCATTTCCTTACTGTCATCACTATCTAAACCACTAGAAAAACACACCCATAAAGTAACATTACAGTATTTAGTTCGCAACAATCTTATTGTTGACAGTCAATCAGGATTTCGACCAATATATTCTTGCCATACGACCCTAACAAACATGATAGAAAATTAGCACAAGAATATAAACAACAACAGTCTATGTGGAACAGTGTTTATAGATTTCAGGAAAGCATTTGATATGATAGACCATGTTATTTTAATTTAAAAAAAAAAAAACTAGAGACAATGAAAATAGGCCCTAATGTAGTCACTGTAATAACATCTTTTTTATCAAACAGAAAGCAAGTTGTTTCACACAATAAATCCCTGTCTCAAACCACTACCTTCAATATTGGAGTACCGCAGGGCTCTATTCTTGGCCCTCTATTATTTGCCATATATAAGGGGCGTTCATTTAAATTCCGTTCGTGCCACACCGCGAGTAACTGCGTACGTTGAACATGATTGTGTAATAGTCATGTGATAACTACTGACCAATGAATAAAAGAGCAAGTCCTTAACGTCCCATGATGCAAAAATTCTGTTTCTGACCGTTGAGAAAATGGCCGGGTTGATCCAAAATCCGCCCAAAGAAGCTCAAAGAGCGGTGATTCAGCTTCCTTCATTCGAAGGATGTCAACCAGTGGACATTTGGTTCCAAATGTTGCTGTATGTAGCCGGGGCGCAGTGTTGGGGTGAGCGCCCAACATTGCTTAAATACCCCAATGGCTCGTGAATACATAACCTATGCAGCAAAAGTCCAACTCCTGGCCTTCACGTGGCGGAACTGTTTAAACTAACAGGAGAAGGGGCGACGGCGAGTATCTGGCGCCGGAAAATAACCAGTGTGCTCTAGATGTGTGTACACATACATGCATGTGCAGACACGTGTGTGCGTTTGTACACATCTAAACTCGAGTGAGACCACAGTCTGCTCTAACAAAGGAAAGGTGCTGAAGACGGAGGCAACCAGCCAGGAGGCGCACCACAGAAATCAGGATGCCACGCAATTACGCAAAATGGAATATGTCGACTACTGCTAAAAGTTATGGTGCTCACCCTGCTTTGGACCCCCAGGCAGGTGCAGTGCCGGGCCCTATGTCTCGAAAGGGTGCAACCCCAACTACTGGAGGTCCTTCTCAGATGTCCTGTGGAGCCAGGGGACATAAGAATAGAACAGCTGGCCATACTAAACAAAGACTTAAAATAATGCACTGGAATGCGGAGGGAATCAACAACAAAGTAGAAATAGAAAACATCCTGGACCAAGAAAAAGTAAGCATATGTTGCTTGCAAGAAACTCACCTCAAAGAAAATATAGCCTTCAAAATCAGAGGCTACCAGTGTTACCGATCTGACCGAAAGGACAGTCGAAAAGGTGGGATACTTACCCTTGTAAAAAATAACATCACTGCTTCCCAAATCGAAATCTTTATGGAAGGGGCTGAGTATCAGACACTTAAACTTAAAACAGGCTATACAGACCTACATCTGATCAATTAATATTGTCCAAGTGACCGCCCACAGGCACTGGACACACTACCATTAATAGAAAAAATGATTGTGTGTGGCGATTTCAACAGCCACTCGCAGAGTTGGGGCTATGATCACATGGACCAGAGAGGAGAGAGACTGGAAGACTGGCAGGATGAGAATAGATTCATCTTGATTAACAAGCCGTCCGACCCACATACTTTCTACTCGAGATCATGGCACTCTACAACTACACATGACCTGGCTTTTCATTCACCAGACCTGGAGTGGACCATTACACGAATTGTTGGGAAACAACTTGGTGGCAGCGACCATCCACCAGTCTTTCTAACTGTAGAAAATGAGCTTGTAAGTGAAAGCAGCACCCTCTCGAGGTGGAACTACAAGAAAGCAGACTGGGCAATGTACAAGAATCGCACCAGCATACTGGTTAGAAACCTGAACACTGAGAAAGACATAAATAAAGTAGTTGAAGAGTTTGGAAAATGCACACTACAGGCAGCGCGAGAAACAGTACCAAGAGGAGCCCGTAAACAATATAAACCCTACTAGAGTAGTGAACTGGAACAGTTGCATAATGATGTGGAAGTATGTAGAAAGCAAGCAGAGGTCACACCCAGCCAAGAGCACCACAATAAATTCCAGCATGCAAAAGCCAAATTTCAAAGGGCCAAGCTGCAGGCTAGACGGAAAAGCTGGCAGGAAAAAACAGAGTCTCTGAACTTTGAAAGAGACACAAAGAAATTGTGGAAACTAATAAAACAACTTAACAATGAGGGCACAGGAGAAACTCAAAAATTGCACTACATAAAGATGGAAACATCTTAACAAGAAAGCAAGCAGCTGACCATTTTGCGGACTCATTCGCACAAGATAACAATATCAAAATTAGTCCAGAGAAACAACAAGAGATTCGAGAGAAACGGCAACATACGGGACAGAAGGAAATAGTACATGAGGTTCTGGAGGCACCCATCACAATCAGCGAACTGGAGCTAGCCATATCAAAACTGAAAATGAGAAAGTCACCAGGAGCTGATGGTATCTCCAATGAAATGATCAGGAACCTAGGAACAGAGGCAAAAGCAAAGCTGTTGCAGATCTTCAATAACAGTTGGAATTTAGGTAGTGTTCCACAAGCCTGGAGAGAAGCAATCATGATACCCCTCCTAAAATCAGGGAAAGATAGTTCCATTGCCTCTAGCTACAGACCAATTAGCCTCACCAGCTGTCTCTGCAAAGCACTGGAGCGCATCATCAATCACAGACTGCAGTGGTACATTGAAAGTAAAAACATCCTTGTGCCACAGCAGGCTGGCTTTAGGCAGTGCTACTCTACGGAAGATCAGACAACCTACCTCTCTCAAGAAATTGAGGATGCATTCCAAGAGAAGAAGCTGGTGCTTGCGGCATGGATAGATTTGAAGAAAGCCTTTGACAAAGTCTGTAAAGAAGGTCTGATGAATAAACTGAGAAACTGCAAAGTCAATGGAAGAATGTACAAATGGGTGAAAGCATACTTGCACAACAGAAGAGCCAGAGTACAGATAGACGGACTAAAGAGCAAGAAAGTACTACTGCGTCACTGTGTTCCCCAGGGCGGAGTCTTGTCCCCCACACTCTTTCTAATCTTCATCAATGATCTCGTTGCTAATCTACCGCAAGGAATTACAGCCGCAATGTACGCCAATGACCTGGTTCTATGGAGCACAAATGAACATGCATCAGTGGCCACCAGATTACTACAAAGAGCTGTAGGTACATTTGTTGCATGGGCAAATAGATGGTGTGTCAGCATAAACACTGACAAGTGCAGCACCACCCTATTTACCCTCTCTCCAAAACAAAAGGCAGGGACCATCCAGATAAATGGAACACCCCTAAGAGAAGATAAAGAACCAACATACCTTGGAGTAACATTTGATGGCAGGCTGACATGGAGAAAGCACATCAACAAAGCAGTAGCAAAAGCCAGAAGGAAAATAGCCATCCTGAGAAAGCTAAGTGGATCCACATGGGGAGCCAGTGGGAAAATACTTAGCAAAGTTTATCAACAGATCATACGACCACACCTGGAATACGGGTCAACTGCGTGGTGTTCGGCATCAAAAACCACACTACAAGAGCTGGACAAAGTGCAAAATCAAGCACTTAGAGTCACCACAGGAGGGATGAGATCAGCCCCTATAGTGGAAATGGAGAAGATGGGGAGGACACAAGCACTGAGTGAGCGCAGAGATACGAAAACACTAATACAAGCAGAAAAGTTCCTCAGCTTGCCAGGCCACCCTATGAAGAACAGATTTGAAAACCTAGCTATGGGGCGGTTGAAAAGAAGTAGTTTTATCCACCAGGCCAAACGACTCTGCAGAGAAACCACCGATCTGCCCACAGTTGGTATCCCCCTAACAACTATTCCAGAGCGAACTCCATGGAAAGATGAGCATAGACTATCATTACAAATCCAGACAAAAGTGAGAGGAATATTTGACAAGGAAGCACAGAACAGTGTGCAGCGCAGAACAGCCACTCTCAGCTTCATTGATGAAGAATACCCACAGGACCTCTGGATCCGAGTCTACACAATGGGTCAGCACAAAATGCTGTTCGAAATGGAGGCCCGGGAGTGTACATAGAATACCCAAATAATACCAGGGACACAGCTAGAGTACCGACAGGTAAGTACTCCCATAACTACGATGCTGAAATTGAGGCAATCAAGATAGCAACAGAGAAATTACTAAATACCATAAATGGTACACAACCTGTTGTGCTATTGACAGATGCAAAATCAGTACTCGAGGCGCTCCTGTCTGGGAAATTGCCAGTACTAAGGACACTACTTTCTGAACTTAGCAGTCAGCATAAGGTCACCATACAGTGGATACCATCCCACTGTGGAGTACCCGGAAACGACAGAGCTGATCAATTGGCTAAGGAAGGAGCCAAAGAAGAACAGCCTGATGTGCCCGTTACATACCACCAAAAGAAAAGAATGATCAAATCAGTCAGAAAGCCACCAAAACCTGCTCAAGATGACTACCACTTTATGGATAGACCAGAACAAGTTATTATTCTGCGCCTCAGAACAGGGCACAATAGATTACGCAACCACATGTATACAAAATTCAAGATTGGTGAAACAGCCATGTGCACATGTGGATTGGCGTCGCAGACAGCAGAGCACATACTCCAAGACTGCCCAAAATATAACATATCTAGGCAAACCTTCTGGCCTAGAGAGACGACAGTGGAAGATAAACTCTATGGACCGTTGTGTGAACTGAAAAAGACAGTTCAATTCATACAAGAGACAGCACTGCAGTTATAGACATATTTCAAGCGAACGAAAGAAGAAGAAGAAGAAGTGGACATTTATCTAAGAATGCAAGCAGCGTACGGTAACAAATGTGTGTCGAAGACAACAGTGACAGACTGGGCACGAATGTTTCAGAAAGGACGTCAGTTCACGACATATCTTCGACGGCCGGGTCAAGCGCATATTGTTGCAACAGAAAGAAAAAAAAAAGAAATCCATCGCCAAAATTGATGCAGCAGTACAGATGAACCGTTGTCGAACCATACGTTTGCTAGCGAAAGAATTTGATGTGTCATTTGGGACACTTCAAAAGGTCGTTCGTAAGAAACTGCAATATCGGAAAGTGTGTTCACTGTAGGTACCACGGATGTTGACCGACCACCAAACAGAGGAACGCATGGGATGGTGTTTGAACCACTTGCTGCGTTACAGAGTGGAGGGTTATGCATTTCTCTTCCGCATAGTGGCAGGCGATGAATCATGGTGTCACCACTTTGAGCCGAGCAGCAAAAGAGAGAGCATGCAATGGAAGCATGATGGATCACCAAAAGACAAAACATTCATAGCTTAAAGGTTTCCGCTGGTAAGGTTATGCTTAACGCATTTTTTTTACCTATTGTTGGCCGACTTCAAAGAACCTGGTGTCAACATCAACTCTACCCA
Source organism: Cepaea hortensis (assembly GCA_963921405.1). Taxonomy (NCBI): domain Eukaryota; kingdom Metazoa; phylum Mollusca; class Gastropoda; order Stylommatophora; family Helicidae; genus Cepaea; species Cepaea hortensis. The sequence continues at coordinate 436,009,933 of OY992876.1, forward strand.
CTACTTGCAAACACTAGACAAGCTGCAAAAAAGCCATAAAGAATAAACGGTCCGGCATGCTTTCTCGTGTGATTTTGCTGCACGATAATGCTCGTCCGCACGTAGGAAAGATTGTGCAGGAAGCATTAGCAAGGAAGAAGTGGGAAATTCTGCATCATCCAGCCTATAGTCCTGATTTGTCACCATGTGATTTTCATTTGTTCGGACCTCCACAAAAACCTCTCAAGACGCAACGATTTCACACAGATGCAGACGTAATGAACGGTGTAAACACTTGGTTCAGTGAGCAACCACAATCCTTTTTCGCGGACGGCATTCGCTGCCTACGTAAGCAATGGGATGCTTGCTTGAATGCCTACGGCGACTTCTTCTGACCAACTGATGGTGCATAATTCATTCAAAATGAATGCTTTGTTTAATTCTATCACACCTGTTAATGTTTCTTTCATGCTTTTGTAATAAAACTATTGGAACGGGTTTCAAATGAACGCCCCTACAATATTAACGATCTACCTTTGCATCTTTCGTCGTCCTGCGATCTATTTACAGACGACTGTACAGTGTATACAAACGGTGAAAACTGTATTTTGCTGGAGTTGTCTTTGCAACAAGAATTAAATAATGTAGTTAGGTGGAGCTATGCAAACCGTTTGCAAATTAACATCACTAAAAAAATAAAAATCAATGTTATTAACAAATAGACAAAGACTTTAAACTCTAAATTCATACACATCACTTCAACTTCACATGGATAACATGCCTGTAGAAAGTGTAATTGAGCACAAAACATTAGGCATAATCATTGATAGAAACCTAACCTTTAATTCCCACGTTCAAGCGCTCATTAAATAAACTGCGAAAAAAGTCTATCAACTCGTCAAAATTAAAAATTTCCTTGATGAGGACACAAGGAAAATATTCTATACTTCTCACATACAGACACATTTTGACTACTGCTCTACAATTTGGGACGGTTGTTATAATCCAAGCACTAAGCGACTTTACTCACCCCAGAAACGGGCCATGAGTTTAATTTATAGCAAACATTTATCTGACAATCCTAGCCTGCATAAACGCCTTCAGTTACTACCACTGCGCAAACGCCTGTTTTTCAATAAGGCCAAACTATTTCACAAAATCCTGTATCGGAATGCCCCATATTACCTTTGGCCGTTGCTTAAATATAATGCTAGACACAGTTAACGATTAAAAATATTACACTTTCCATAGCCTAGGATTGACTTATACAAAACAAGCTTAATGTACTCAGCAGCTCAGCTGTGGAAAAATCTTCCACAAGAAATCAAAGAAATCGCCAATCCCTATACATACAATCGCAAATTATTCGAACACTATCTCAGGACAGATTACCTTCCCCCCTTACTAATAGAAATGACAATAACAAAACCCTAGTATAACAACCAGTCCCCTTTTGGTAGACCAGTATATTCCACATAGCTAATAACAAGTGTCACACCATTATCTAATATTACTGAGTCGTGTAGTATTGATGTTCGCATTTTGCCCATGCCTTTATAATGCATATCTTTTATATTGTTGCTGTTCTCTGTTAGCCTTGAATGATGATTGAATGAAATCTATTATATCTATAAAACAGAGTGTATGTGGCTTTGTGTGTTTGTGGTCAGCTATGTATTGGATGCGTTCGATAACGGTACATCCGATTGAGATGAAATTTTCTACACGTCTTCCTTTCATTCCTGTGCAACCGACTATAATAGTTTCTTAGTGTAAAATCTTCTACTTATTTAATAACATTTACTTTTTCATTTTTCATTATATAATTTCTATATAGCAGGGGGACTTCAGTCTAGAAAAGTTATTTCAAGGGGCATAACTTTTAATAACATTTCTATATACTTTATAGTCATATTGTTGGACTTACTTGCACTATTGTTAAACTCTTTGTCTATAGTTATTTTCAGGCATATGAGTTATAATAAATAATGATATAATCTTTAAGGCATTTTCAAAGTTTTCATAAAAATAATGCATAATGCATAACAGTGTAACCCATCTTTTTCTGCTTAAAGAAGTTATCAACTGTCATGTCGGTGATTAAAAACAGTTTTCACTAAAAATAATGGATGGTGTGTGGAAGGACATTCTTTTAAGTTACTGTGCGCCAGGAGCTGGGCAAAACCACGCCAGGTCAGATAGATAGACAGACAGACAGATAGTCGGGAACGGGAGCTTATTTGACTACTTATATGAATTAAACGACATGCTCCCCACCAGGGACTGGGTGAAGCCGGGCCGGGTCAGACAGACAGACAGATAGACAGACAGATAGTCGGGAACGGGAGCTTATATGACAACGTATATGAATTAAATGAGATGCTCCCCACAAGGGACTGGGTGAAGCCGGGCCGGGTCAGACAGACATACAGATAGACAGACAGACAGTCGGGAACGGGAGAGCTTATATGACTACGTATATGAATTAAATGAGATGCTCCCCACCAGGGACTGGGTGAAGCCGGGCCGGGTCAGACAGACAGACAGACAGATAGACAGACAGACAGATAGTCGGGAACGGGAGCTTATATGACAACGTATATGAATTAATGAGATGCTCCCCACCAGGGACTGGGTGAAGCCGGGCCGGGTCAGACAGACAGACAGATAGACAGACAGACAGTCGGGAACGGGAGTGCTTATATGACTACGTATATGAATTAAATGAGATGCTCCCCACCAGGGACTGGGTGAAGCCGGGCCGGGTCAGACAGACAGACAGACAGATAGACAGACAGACAGTCGGGAACGGGAGAGTTTATATGACTACGTATATGAATTAAATGAGATGCTCCCCACCAGGGACTGGGTGAAGCCGGGCCGGGTCAGACAGACAGACAGATAGACAGACAGACAGATAGTCGGGAACGGGAGAGCTTATATGACTACTTATATGAATTAAATGAGATGCTCCCCACCAGGGACTGGGTGAAGCCGGGCCGGGTCAGCCAGACAGACAGACAAACAAGCAGACAGACTGATAGATAGATAGATCCCCTCCAGGGCCTGGGCGAAGCCGGGCCGGGTCAGCTAGTAATGTATAAAAGAGAGCGATAGAAGGGCAGAATTTTAGACGGGCCTGCGTGCCCAATACTTAACCCTTTGACAATAAAGTTTGTTCGTTCGTTCGTTCTCTGCCTGTCTGTCTATTTCTGTCTCTGTATCTATCTCTATCTGTCTATTTCTTTCTCTGTCTGTATCTCTCTCTCCTTGTCTGATTCAGTGTTTGGCTGGGTGGTTGAGGGTGTGTGGGTGAGTGTTGGTAGGTTATGGGATGGGTAGAGGATGTATGTGGGTGGGGAGATGTGTGATGGTTGGGGATGTGTGGATGGGTGATGGGTGGGTGGGTGCATGCATGTTTGCCTGGGTTTGTTTGTGGGTTGGTGGGGGATGTGTTTTTGGGATATGTGTGGTGGGTGGGAGATGTGTATTTGTGTGTGGGTGTGGAGATGGTGTATTTAGGGGTGTGTGTGGGAGGTGTGGCTGGGGGATGGGTGGTTTGATGGGGGTATGTATGTGCCTGAGGGTATGTGTGTGGTTGGGTGGTGGATGTGTGTGTGGGGGACGCGAGGATGGATAGGGATGGGTGGGGGATTTGTCTCATAACATGGTATCATGCATTGTTTATGTTTACAACATTCATTTGACAATTTTTTTTTCTCTATGTGAATGTACTATGCACTGATGAACGAAAGATGAGCGATTGGAAGGGCCGTATGTAAGACGGGCCTGCGTGCCCAATTTGTTTCCCTTTGAA
>OY992876.1:436013928-436061428 GCA_963921405.1 Cepaea hortensis
GGGTGTGTGTGTCGGTTATGGCATGGGTGGGGGATGTATGTGTGGGTGGGGAAATGTGTGTTTGTGGGGGATCGGTGGGTGGGTGGCGGAATGTATGTTTGCCTGAGTCTGTTTGAGTGCGTGGAGGTATGTGTGGGTGGGTGGGGGATGTGTGGGTGGCTGAGGGATGTGTGGGTGGCTGCGGGGTGTGAGGGTGGATGGGGGAGGTGTCTCACAACATTGCAATATGCACTGTTTATGTTTACAACTATCATTTGACAATGTTTTTTTCTCATATGAATGTACTATGCGTAATATGCATTGTTTATGCTTACAAAATCAATTTGACAATGCTTTTTTCCCCCTATGTAAGTGTAACATGCACATTATTGAATGAAAGATGAGTGATCGAAAGGGCTGAATGTAAGAGGGGGCTGCGTGCCCAATTTGTTACCCTTTTAAAATAAAGTTCGTTCGTTCGTTCGTTCGTTCTCTCTCTCTCTCTCTCTCTCTCTCTCTCTCTCTCTCTCTCTCTCTCTCTCTCTCTCTCTCTCCCTCTCTCTCTATTTCTGTTTCTGTCTGTATCTCTCCCTGTCTGTCTGTTTCTGTCTCTGTCTGTACCTTTCTCTCTCTCTCTGTCTGTTTCTGTCTCTGCCAGTATCTCTCTCTGTCTGTCTGTTTCTGTCTCTTCTGTATCTCTCTCTCTATGTCTGTCTCTAGAGAGAATGGTGCGACAGAGAGAGACCAGAGTCCGACACTCAGAACTCCGAGTTAGATACATAATCAGACTGCTTCTAGCACTATTAGTATTGGGAGCCTGCGCTGATTGTTAAAGATGAGGTCGCAGCACACGTGGGAATGTCCCGAGTGCTGCGGTATCGGTTCTTGATTCAAGCCAATTCAACTAAACTCAACTCAGGTCAACTCAACTCAGCTTAACTCAACATTCCTCCATAATGCTCTTTCTCAGACACTCATGTCTTTTTCACATGTCCAAAATTCATCCCTCATGTCTGTAGGCCCTATCGACACGTGTTTGTAACTCAAGACGGATTGTTTAAAGTCACCGGGTCCCAGACCGACCAATCATACAATGGGAACCAGGAACTCTCAGGGGAGGTAAAGATGGCGGGCGTGGTGTTGAGTCTATCACATACCGATTGTTGATTGTTTTATACAAACATGGGACTTAGTTAGTTAGTTAGTCTTTCCTCTTGAGCCTAAGGCGGCGCATAGGGCAGAAGTCCTGTCTCTCCATGCTTGGCGGTTCGCTGCTACCTGTTGTAGATCTTGGATATTTACTTGGCCATTGAATGCGCCTTCTCTAATGATGGTTCTACGCAGGATCTCTCTTGGTCTTCCCCGTTTTCTTTTCCCTACTGGTGACCATATGAGGGCTTGGTAGGGGAGTCTTGACTTGTCCATTCTGAGTACATGGCCGATGTAGTTCCAACGGCGTCTTCTTATGAAATTGGATACTGTATCTTGCTTAGTCTCTTGTCTTATTTGCGAATTGGTTCTGAAGTCTGTCCAGTGGATGTTTAGAAGTCTTCTAAGACATTTGTTCTCAAAATTGTCTAATTTTTTATCTAAAGCTACCGTTGATTTCCAACTTTCACATCCATACGTTAACACTGGAATCACACAAGAGTTGAAGATTTTAAGTTTTGTGTGTTTGCTGAGTGTCTTTGACTTCCAGATGTTTGACAGTTTATTGAAGGCACTAGATGCCAGTGCGATTCTAGATGATATTTCTGGTGTTGAGTCCCCTGTAGATGTCATTTTGCTTCCTAGGTATGTAAAGCTGTTGACTTTTTCAAGAACGTAGCTGTTCAATTTGGTGTCATCTGAACTGTTGGTAAGATCAATAGTCTTTGCTTTTGTGGTGTTAATTTGGAGACCAATTTGCCCTGAAATAATTTTGGAGGTGGTTTATTTTCTCTTGGGCATCCGGGTGTGTTGAACTCAAAAGCACTATGTCGTCGGCAAAGTCCAGGTCTTCTAGAATTTTATCAACCCAATGGATACCTATATTTGTGTTGTTTGTGCATTTGCGCATGACCCAATCGATAGCTATTCCAAAAAGCATCGGTGATAAGACACAACCCTGTTTCACTCCTGTTTCGACTGTGAACCAGTCAGAGTTGCCTGTTTCTGTTCTTACGCAGCAACGTGTTTCTTTGTAGAAAGATTTTATGACGTTGGTATATTTGGTAGGAAAACCATAGATGTTAAGTAGATTCCAAAGTGAAGGACGGTGGATACTGTCGAAGGCTTTTTGAAAGTCGACAAAGTTGGTGATTAATTTCGACTGGAATTCTACGGAGTCTTCAATGATTATTCTGAGGGTGAAAATGTGCTCTATGCATGACCGTTTTGGTCTGAAGCCTGCTTGTTCTTCTCTGAGAATTCAACATGGCCCTACAAACATGGGACTAGCAATGTCATACTGACGTGAGGCGCTACATACATTATAGATCACGTCATATTGATGTGAGGTGCTACATACATTATAGATCACGCCATATTAATGTGAGGTGCTACATACATTACAGATCACGCAATATTGATGTGAGGTGCTACATACATTATAGATCACGCCATATTGATGTGAGGTGCTACATACATTATAGATCACGCCATATTGATGTGAGGTGCTACATACATTATAGATCACGCCATATTGATGTGAGGTGCTACATACATTATAGATCACGCCATATTGATGTGAGGTGCTACATACATTATAGATCACGCCATATTGATGTGAGGTGCTATATACATTATAGATCACGCCATATTGATGTGAGGTGCTACATACATTATAGATCACGCCATATTGATGTGAGGTGCTACATACATTATAGATCACGCCATATTGATGTGAGGTGCTACATACATTATAGATCACGCCATATTGATGTGAGGTGCTACATACATTATAGATCACGCCATATTGATGTGAGGTGCTACATACATTATAGATCACGCCATATTGATGTGAGGTTCTACACAATATAGATCACGTCATACTGACGTGAGGCGCTACATACATTACAGATCACGTCACACTTACGTGAGGCGCTACATACATTATAGATCACGTCATAATGATGTGAGGCGTTAGTTAGAATATAGAGCATGTCATAATGGCGTAAGGTGTTCCACACAATATAGACCACGTGATAACTATGGGAGGTGCCACACACAATATAGATAAAGTCATAACGATGTGAGATGCCATACACAATATAGATCACTTCATAACGATGTGAGATAGCCAGCAAATTTCGATTTTATATTATTTTTTAAAGAAAATTCCAAGAAAATTAATACAGTTTTCCCATATTCACGCTATGCGGCTGGATGAAAGGGAGAACCGTGCTGGTTGGAAAAAAAGAAAAAAAAGAAAAGAAAAACGGAACATTGCATCTACCGAAGACTATACCCGGAGACGTGTGATGGGAGGGCGGAGTAATTACCTCCATGCCACCTCGCATCTTCTACATTAGTAATGACCTTGTGCCGACGTTCTCTCCATGATTTGTACAGAAAATGGCGGACTTAAGAAGGGTGTCTTACGTCAGCCATTTTGTTTCATTACGTGTAAGTTCAAGGGTCATATGTAAAGGTGACGTTGATTGGTTGGCAGAAAAGCAATATTGTTAAGATGGCATGATTAATGCAAGCCCGGGCCTGTGAGATTACAAGTTCTATTCTGGACTTCAGACAATAAATTACGGTTAAATTTACTGGCACCTTGCCGTCGTGATAGACGATAGTTTGTAAAATGGAGTTATACATCTCCATAGCACAAAGCCTGGGCTGGAATTAGAGAGTTTAGAAACTATATGTTGCCCAGGCAGCTTAATCGCTTTCTCCGCCTGCCTAGTTTACTCCAGAGGAAAGGTAACACCGATACATCTGGAACAAGACAAGCTGCAGAAGCTGCCGGATCAGCAAAGCAATGATCTAACTGTCCACCTGTTGGAGCTTCGATCCTAGACCAGTTGCTGACAAAGGCTTAGGGCCAGATCTGCCTTGCCATGACATTTAGTCTGAAGGATTCATTTCCTTGCACCAGGATTAGGCTTGTGGCCTCCCAAACGCTCCTCCGCCCGAAGCCGCTGGTACAATGTGGAGTATCGGGTTTGATGAGCGCCGCCTAACATTCGGCGCTAATAGAAAGCAGGTAGTACCGTCTACTGTCATACGGTAGCTCAGTCATATCTAAGACCTGACTTTGAACAATTAAATAAAGTTTGTAACATTTAAAGTTAATTTGAAAGCTGTTTGTTTGTGTGTTAAATGTGTATGTGTCTGTGCAATTATAAGACACTCTCAGATTGAGATGCCTTTGTTGTTTCTTTTAGACTAACCTCTGTCAACATCCAAACTGGTGGTCCCACGACACGTTTTTCCCTTTTTGATATTTCCCACATTTTCTGTTATTATTTAGCGTAAGTTTCTGGTGCCTGCGTTGGGGTGTGTGTTGTTGTGTGTCATGTTGTGTATTATGTTGTGTTGTGGTCTGTTGTTGTGTGTTGTGATTAGGATCAACAGATCTTGTAACCAAAACGTTTCTTTTAGAATCAAAGCTGTTACATAAAGTAATATTGTCACTCATCATCATCATGTGCCTTGCCGGCTGGCATAGGTGTCCATGTCTCTCCACAGATCTCTGTTCCCGGCGTTTCTGATCAAATCTGTTGATGATATTCCTCCCCGTCGCCGCCCTAGTCCGTCCAACATCATTTCTTTTGGTCTGCCTCAGCCTTCTTTCCCCCTTATCTGTTCAGTGGTTGCGACCTTTTCCAGTGCCTCTCCTCTCATTATATAACCGTAAAGGGTTGCTTGTCTCTTTCTTATATTACAGTTGTATATCATCTCATCTCATCATGTTACTCTTGCGGTGTCGAGGTGGAGCATGAACTGCGGGAGAGTGCCCGTTTATGGGCTTCATATATCGAGATTCGCATGAACTATGTTATTCGCTCTGTCCATCGTTTTCACGGTCGGCCGCTTTTTCTGGTTCCATTTGGTTTGTACATCATCCCTTGTTGTCGTGTACTGTTGGGTGTATATCACGCTCTATTCTCACTAGCCTCTTTCAGGAAATAGCTGTTTGTTAATCTTTCAGTCCGAGGTATTCGCAAAATTCATCTTAGGAACCACATTCTGCTCTTAATCTCTATCACAATTTAAACCGTTCTATAAACTGAATGTCTAGAAACAGTTCGATTTACTTCTGATTGTCATGTGGTATGTTTCACTATTATTGTTATTTGTGCTTGTTCTCTTGTCACTGTAGACTGGTTTTATGTGGGGTCGTAGCTTAGATCCCTCTTTTCTCGTTATGGTTGGGGTAAGATTGCATACAACTATATTATAGCTGTGTTTGGAGTCGTTTTACTGGTTCTATTGCTGGCCATATTCGCTCATAAATCTCATATTGCTCGGTTTTCCTTTTGGGATCTTTCTCGGAATAATCCAGAAAGTAACAGATGGACACTTCATGAAATATACACAGCAGAAAGAAAGAGAGAGCGAGAGAGAGAGAGAGAGAGAGAGACAGAGAGAGACAGAGAGAGACAGAGAGAGAGGGAGAGATAGTGAGAGAGACAGAGAGGGACAGATAGTTAGGCGGAGAGAGGATAGACGGTGGCAGAGAGGGAAGAGGGAGAGACAGACAGACAGGAGAGATCAATGAGAAAGAAAGGACGAGAGAATCAATGACATGCAATGACATATATTGACATCTCGGTGCTGAGATGCTTGTTCAGTGACAATACTTAGCCAAAGCCAGCCACATGACAACACCTAGGCTGGGTGTGCCGCTCCAACACACCAACCACTAACACGCAATCAGATGCCAGCGCAAACTGGCTTACTCTACAGAAACGACATAAGCAGTTTATGGCGCACGCGATGATGATGCTGAAACGTGCGGGTTTATATAGGCCTGTCTAGTGTGTACGTACTTGTCACGTATGTACACTGTAACGTGTGTACTCATATGTTTATATACTTATAGTTAGTTAGTTAGTCGACAGATCATCCTCGTTGTACATTGAACCATTCCGTCCATAATTGCTCGGATCCCTCCTCAGTAGATCCCGCAGCGTGTAGCGACTGACGACACCAGTTCTGTGTTGGTTGACTAATCTTCTTTGGCTTCCCGCGTAGTGTTCTTGTTTTGCCACCCCTCTTTTAACTTGCTGTTCTCGGAGTCTGATAATGGTTGTAGATTCACTGTCATCACTTGGTTCTCACGAACGACTTACTTCTCGTAGAGAATTCAGAATGTCAGCCTGGTCCATGACATTAGCCTTACCTGCAAGCTTGTCAGCCTTCTCATTGCCTCGTACACCCGCATGCCCTGGCACGAAAATGAAACTAATCTTTGCAAGCCGAGACCGCTCCAGAAACAGCAACCACTCTCTTCGAATCCACGCCATCTCTATTGTCAGCAACCTAGTTTATACAGGCATACAGGGATTCTTCATTTGTACCGCACGAATATCAACTCGTAGGTGTACAAAGGGTAAAGTCGCTTTATTGCGTACAAAACACATTCGGCTCCACGAGCTCACATGAACATTCATATATGCACATTATCACAATCAATATAATCATAACAATAGTAAGCACAATCTCTATCTGTCCTAATGCTAGCTTAAGTCACTACACTACTGTGCCCTGCAAACCACATAGTGGTCAGGGTAAATACATCGACTTGTCTCCTCAACTGTCCAGTCCCGTCTGGCTAACTTTGCAGCGTTGTCCAGCTGCGGACCTGTGAATCCTCGTGCGTCAGCAAGGTTGCGTGCTGGGTTACCTAGCACGCAGCTCAGTAGCCTGTCACTAGTTACTGTGCTCGAGTTAGTGCTGTTTGCGGGTACTTCCCGTGAACAGCGTCTTCTACTCTAACCTGGGAGTAAATCCCTGTCATGTCCTACAATGTCCTACTTATGACCCGTGCGTGTCCTGTCGGAGAACTGCTTAAGAGTTCTACCTTCTACTTCTGTCCCTTTATTCTCTATTCCCTGTTAAGGGATGTTATCTCTATCCTGTCTTAGTCTTATCCCTAACTTCTATCCTTCTATTACTTCTGTCCTCTCATTCAGCTCCTTGACATCTATCTGCTTGGGCATGCTCATTGAGCCACTAAGGAAACATGCCCTAGTGAATGTCTGTGTCTCGAGCCATGTTATTGCTTTACTTACTGCCATGACTTTCATAGTCAAGCTACTTATGGTTAAAGCAAAAGCACCATAATCTTCCTTCATAATTCTCCCTCCAGCCTGAGCCATATAAGCCCACAAAATGTTCACTCGTCGAACGACCGACCCATCTGTATAAATGACAGCATCACTCTCCAAAGAATTCTCGAAAATTAAAGCCTGTACTTCCGCCTCCACAGCAGCTGGATTTTCTTGTCTGAATTTTCTGTCTAGTTGGATGCAAACTGAAAAGGACGTACAGAAATGGCATGTGTACCCACTCCTCGCCAGGTTCTAAGTCCTCAAGTGAACACACCTGTTGAAGAATATCTTCGGTTTGACCCATCCACAACTTTCCTCTTTTTAACCTGCTGCCCTTTACCTTCTTAATTTTACTGTGCAGTGGATGTTGTGTGTTTGCGTTGACTCTGAGGTAGGCACGTGCTCTGAAAATGCATATTCTGTCCCCAATGGTTAAAAAATCAAGAATGTAGAGCATCTCCCTGCATGCTGTATCTCTTGTGCAACCAAGAATAATATGTTTATATATGTTTATGTGAGCCGGTCTAGTGAGCCGTTACATGTGTTTATATGAGCCGGTCTAGTGTGTACGTACTTGTCTCGTGTGTACACTGTAGGGTTTGTACCCATGTGTGTATGTGGGACGGTCTAGTGTGTACGTACTTGTCTCGTGTGTACACTGTAAGGTTTGTACCCATGTGTGAATGTGGGACGGTCTGGTGTGTACGTACTTGTCTCGTGTGTACACTGTAAGGTTTGTACCCATGTGTGAATGTGGGACGGTCTGGTGTGTACGTACTTGTCTCGTGTGTACACTGTAAGGTTTGTACCCAAATGTTTGCTACACTTATAAAGGGGAAACAAAGATAGTGAGATTAAACCAAGCAAACAACAAATCGATCTCTCCTCTGATGAATCACGCCGCGGAATCATACACCATTTTGGGAAGAGACGTGGACTAAAATGGTGGTCAACAATAAGAGATATCCGAATAAGAACAGCAGTGACAAGAGGAGCGTTCATGTCACTGGGACATTTATGAAAGTCAAAGGAAGTTAAACTGAGCACCAAACTTCTAATTTTTAACTTCAACGTTAAACTGATATTAATGTAAGGACCAGAAACACAATGAACAATACAATCACGCTGTGCAAAATAAAAATAAAAAAATAAAAATAAACTACACACAGGCTGTACAGAATAGTTGGGGAAAATGGAATGAGATAATCACCAATGTGGAGCTGATGGAGAGAACTATACAAATCTCAGTGAACCAGAAGGTAACAAAAAGACGCAGGTACTGGATAGGATACACACGGAGAAGACCTGAAGACACTATAAATAGGCAGCAATCCATCCATCCATCCATTCACTCATCCATCCATCCATCCATCCATCCATAAATCCATACATCCATCCATAAATCCATACATCCATCCATCTATCCACGCATTCACCCATCCACCCACCCAATGTACTCAGTCACTTACATGCCAAACCGTCGGTCGATCAGTTAGTGGGCCTGTCAAAAGTTCGTTTGATCGTTCTGTCTGCCTGTCTGTCTTTCTGTCTGTCCGTCCGTCCGTCCGTCCGCCCGCCCGCCCGCCTGTCTGTCTGTCTGTCTGTCTGCCTGCCTGCCTGTCTGCCTGCCTGTCTGACTGCCTGCTTGTCTGTCTGCCTGACTGACTGTCTGGCCACCTGTCTCTCTGCCTGACTGCCTGTCTGCCTGCCTGTCTGTCTGCCTGAATGCCTGCCTGACTGTCTGTCTGTCTACCTGATTGTCTGCATGTCTGTCTGTCTACCTGTCTGTCCGTCTGTCTGCCTGTCTGCCCGCTTGCCTGACTAGCTTTCTGTCCGTCTGTCTGCCTGTCTGCCCTACCGCCTGCCTGTCTGGCCGTCTGCTTCCCTGCCTGCCTGCCTGTCTGTTTGTCCGCCTGTCTGGCCGTCTGCCTGCCTGCCTGCCTGTCTGTCTGTCTGTCTGTCTGTCTGTCTTTGCATGAACCACACATACTAAACCGCTCACCTCATGCTATGTCACAGCAAACTAAACTCGACTGGTAGTATAGTCACGAGCCGCGGTCCTTGGACACTAAGTCACCACCATTACAATTCCCCCGCCGCTGCGATCCGACACACCAAGCGACGAACTGCAAATAGAAACCGCCCCAGATGACCACTAAGTTACCAGAGGCCACTTAAGGGAGCGTCGGACCGCATTACCAGGCACGGATAAACTGACCTACTTGCACTTAAGGATATTTAGTATTAGCAAGTGTTATGTGCATATATTTGTATGTAGCAGATTACCTAAATCTGTGCCTGGTCTAGCAAGCGGGCAGGGGATCTTCATACTGCTCGTAGAAAACTAAAAAGTATAAACTGACTGTTTGTACAGAACAGAGGGAAGCAGAGAAAGAGGCCGACCACGTAAACGATGGACACAGAGAATAACAGAGTCCATGGGAATATCGATACATGAAGCCCATAATCGGGCACTCTCCCGCTGTTTATACTTCACCTCGACACCGCAAGGTACAAGAGGAACATGATGAGATGGGATGAGATGAAGAACTCTTTAAGTCCATTAAAAATATTTTGCAATATGTTTTCATTCGGAGTCTTGTAGTTATTTAATAATAATAATAATAATAATAATAATAATAATAATAATAATAATAATAATAACAATAATAACAACAACAACAATAATAATAATAATAATAATAATAATAATAATAATAATAACAATAACAATAATAACAATAATAATAATAATAATAATAATAATAATAATAATAATAATAATAATAATAATAATAATAATAATAATAATAATAATAATAATAATCACAGCAACAGAAATGATATTCCTGAGAAGAATACTCAATGTATCAAGAAGAGATAAGATCAGAAATGAAGAAATCAGAACTAAAGTGGGGGTTATCGCTGCGCTAGATTTTACTAGAAGGCAGCAAGTCAAATGGTTTGGCCATGCTAGTTGGTTACCAACTAACAGTACACCACAACAAGCAATGATGTACAGACCAGAGGGAAGCAGAGGAAGAGGCCGACCACGTAAACGATGGACGCAAGGAATAACATAGTTCATAGGAATATCGATACACGAAGACCATAAACGGGCACTCTCCCGCTTCACCTCACACCGCAAGGTACAAGAGGAACCTGATGAGATGAAATAAGATGGTAATAATGATAATGATGATGATTATAATGATGATAATGATGATGATGGTGATGATGATGATGATGATGATGATGATGATAATAATGAAGAAGATGATGAAGATTATGGTAATAATAATAGCAATAATAAAAATGAAGATGAAAATAATAATAATAATGATAATGAAGATAATAATAATAATAAAAATAATAATAATAATGACAATGATGATGATGGTGATGATGATGATGATGATTATGATGATTATGATGATGATGATGATGATGATGATGATGCAACCTACCAATTGGTATAGGCTTTCGTGTCTCTCCCCAGATCCGGCTACCTGGTGTTCTGGTACAACTCTGTTAATGATATTCCTCCATGCCACCGTCTCACTCCCCCCAGCAACATTTCTCTTGGTCTGCCCCTGCCTCTTTCCCCACTGCTCTCTCCAGTTGTTACAATGTCGTTCAATGCTTCTTGTCACAGAGGGGATCGAGTACACAGGTGTGACCTATCTAGGTCAGTACGTCCCATATATCCCCAAAGCAGCAGGCCAGTACTCCTGGCTCAGGTCGGGGCACTAGTGACCAAACCTACAGTTGGGTGGACCGTACATGAGATCAAACTGTTTGCAATGCTTGACCAGTCAATTTGGGTGGAGAGATTACAGAAGGTCAAACTGCTTGCAATGCTCGGCCAGACAATTGGGGTGAGAGATTACAGTTGATCAAACTGTTTGCAACGCTCGGCCAGACAATTGGGTGGAGAGATTACAGAAGGTCAAACTGCTTGCAATGCTCGGCCAGACAATTGGGTGGAGAGATTACAGAAGGTCAAACTGTTTGCAACGCTCGGCCAGACAATTTGGGTGGAGAGATTACAGAAGGTCAAACTGTTTGCAACGCTCGACCAGACAATTTGGGTGGAGAGATTACAGAAGGTCAAACTGTTTGCAACGCTCGACCAGACAATTTGGGTGGAGAGATTACAGAAGGTCAAACTGTTTGCAATGCTCGGCCAGACAATTGGGGTGAGAGATTACAGTTGATCAAACTGTTTGCAACGCTCGGCCAGACAATTGGGTGGAGAGATTACAGAAGGTCAAACTGTTTGCAACGCTCGACCAGACAATTTGGGTGGAGAGATTACAGAAGGTCAAACTGTTTGCAACGCTCGGCCAGACAATTTGGGTGGAGAGATTACAGAAGGTCAAACTGTTTGCAACGCTCGACCAGACAATTTGGGTGGAGAGATTACAGAAGGTCAAACTGTTTGCAACGCTCGGCCAGACAATTTGGGTGGAGAGATTACAGAAGGTCAAACTGTTTGCAACGCTCGACCAGACAATTTGGGTGGAGAGATTACAGAAGGTCAAACTGTTTGCAACGCTCGGCCAGACAATTGGGGTGGAGAGATTACAGAAGGTCAAACTGTTTGCAACGCTCGGCCAGACAATTGGGTGGAGAGTGGCAATAAATACACCAGGATGTGGGAAACACAGTGAAACTTGATTCCCAAACATTCTCTTGTCAACCTCGTCAAGAAGTTAGTTAGTTAGTCAGTCAGTCAGTTAGTTAGTTAGTTAGTTAGTTAGTTAGTTAGTCACAATTCTAAATTCACGGCAAAGGGTCGCCCCATTATGTTCCTTTCCTGTGTCGGTGAATATTGCACAACATGCTCCCCACTGTCCCATGTGAAAAGTAGACAAATAGGAGTCTCGGCAAACCAACAGCCCGCACAGGTATGCTATGCACGATGCCGCTGCCAGAATGCCAGCATAAAAGTCCGATATGAAAACTACAGTTCATCGTCGGTAAAAGCGGTAGTCAATAGAAAACCAGCAGCCACACATTACTGCATAAGCAACCCAATTATTTCAGTGAAAGGCCGGCCGCCATTTTTCTGAACATGCAGTTCACGCTACAAACAACCGCGGAAGTCTTCCGGTTTCAAGATGGCGACGGACGGTCGGGTTGTTTTGTGTTCGTTAACTTTTTCGCGCAGGGGATGGATTTATTCATCTCTTGCGTGTAATTGGTGTGCCAGGATGTAAAACCAGGAGTTTCTACTCAAGATCTGCGCGGGTGCTACGGAGTTCGTGCATTGAGTGAAGCCATCCTTGAGTGAATCTTTAGCAGCGTGTGTGGGTTCTGTGTTTCGTTTTTTCAACATGGCTGGATTTATTCATCTCTTGCGTGTAATTGGTGTGCCAGGATGTAAAACCAGGAGTTTCTACTCAAGATCTGCGCGGGTGCTACGGAGTTCGTGCATTGAGTGAAGCCATCCTTGAGTGAATCTTTAGCAGCGTGTGTGGGTTCTGTGTTTCGTTTTTTCAACATGGCGGAACAACATGTGTTCTTCGAGCAGTCAGCAGTCAACATAACGAAGCGGCGTGGAAGCCGCGCAGGGAGAAAGAAGCAAGGTAAGCGTGGTGGTTTGAGACGTTTTAGACTCAAGTGTCACCGTCTAGGACTCAGGAATATCCGTATTCTATATTGGAACTGTGCCAGTGTAAAACAACGGGGCTCTATTTTATAAACCCTAGTTTACAGGAACGACTTTGTAGCACTCCAGGAGACGAGACTGGGCGATCAGCTACTCCGAATTGCCGGCTTCAAATGTTTCTACAACAGACGACATCTGGGAGTGACGATATACAAATACAGGCGTTGAGAGTTCATTCCAGTATACCATTTGTGTTGGTTAATGTTTATGCCCGCAATGCCAGTGTGGACGCCCAGAAGTGGCAGTGCTTAAGTGGCATATTAGGCCACGAGAGAAATGTTATTTTCTGTGGTGACTTCAACGCTAAAGACAGATCATGGGGAAACATTTCCTGCAATACACAGGGGGAGGAGCTCGAGACTGCACTTGAAACCATTGACCTGGTTTGTATCAACAGTGGCTGTGTCACCAGGACATCATGCCGTCCAGGCGATGAGGACAGTGCTATTGATCTGGCGCTGGTTTCTCCTTCATTCACTACAGTGTGTAGATGGGGTGTCCTAGGACACCATGGCAGCGACCACCACCCTTGCATCATATTGGTGGAGAAAGGCAGAACCAGGCAGCACAAGCTAAAGGTAAAGACTTTCCAGTATGACAGTACAGGGCAAGATGTGGTGAGTAAAATAAGACGTGACAAGCGCAGGAAGTTTCAGGGCAGGAAAAAAAGCTGGGAGTAGCCACCGTGGTGGAATTTCGAGGTGGAGAATGCTTGGGTGGATAAGCGTAGTGCTGTAAGGAGATGGCAAAATGCCAAGAAGAACAGAGCTGGTCATCCTAGTCCCTGCATGCACTTAGAAAGAGAGATGCACACAAAAGTAAGCTATTTCAAGAAACTGGTCACGGTGGTTAAAAGCGAAAAATGGGCAGAGGTGTATCAAAGAGTAAGCACAGACAAGTCACTGAAATTGTTCTGGCGACTACATAAAAGCATGAGTGGTGTAGTCAAGAATAAGAGCATTTCTGACTTCCAAGGTGCTGACCTCATCTGGCAGAGGACTGACGAGGACAAGGGCAAAGCCCTCTTTGAACGCTATCTTGAGCAGAGCAACCAGACAGACACGGGAGGCCAAAATCTGGCCAAGGAGGTCACCTCAGACAGATGCAAGGCCCAGAACACTTCGGATGAAGACACAGTGACAGTGAAAGAAATCAAGGTTGTACTTCGACGATCAAAAAAACAGCGCTCCAGGTCCTGATGGCATAAGATACGACGACATCAATAAGTGTACCGACAATGAGCTAGAGAAACTAGCAGACATGTACAACAACAGTATAGTGAGTGCTAGCATCAAGGAGGAATGGTTACACAGCTATCTGATTCCCTTGCCGAAGCCTGACAAAGACCACAAAAAAATTCAGGGATATCGAATTATAACCATGCAGAATACAATAGGCAAGCTGCTGGAGAAGGTAATTGCCAGGAAGATATCAAGCCAGCTAGAGAGGCAAGGTGTTTTCCCACCTACCCCGGGTGGGTACCGTCCAAAAAGAAAAACCTGGACCAATGAAGCAGTCTTTGCCCATGATGTCTATGAAGGTTTCCACTCAGGCATTGAAACCTTTGCTGCAGCGATTGATCTTGAGGACGCATTCAACAGAGTACCATTGGATTTTTTAATGTTTCAGCTTCTTGAATTATAAGTAAGTCCATTCCTCCTTAGTTGGATCGCTGCAGCCCTCTTCCAACGGAAGGTAGTTTTTAGATGTGGCAGTTGGACTTCGGAACCAACAACAATATATCCTGGCCTACCACAGGGATCACCATTATCTCCGGTACTGTTCAACGCCTACACAGTGAGAATCACCAGTGAGCAGATCACTGGACCTGGCAGGACATTGTCGTATGCCGATGATGTTTTAGTGTATCGTCAGGGTAAGGATAGAGAGCAGGTTGCTGTGGAACTACAAACCGAACTCAATCGCATAAGTACTTGGTGTGATGAAGCTGGGGTAATGGTCAACCCAACAAAGGCAACAGTGACTTGGTTCTCGTTGAATAATCATAATGTCAACACTCCAACACAAACTGTAATGCTGTGTTCAGAGACGGTAGAAAGAACGCAGGCAATGAATTACCTAGGGATACGGTTTGATCGAAGCCTTGCTTATAATGTGCACATAGACCAGGTGATAACAAAGGCCAAGCGGGGTTTGGCTGCGATGCGGGTGATGGCGGCAGCAAACTGTGAGCAGCGCCATCTATGTCTTCTGTACGAGGGGCTGGTCATGTCTGTTTTGGAGTATGCAATGGCAATCCTGACTCTCAGCCATAAGCAGATAGAAAGGATGGAAAGGATACAGAATGAAGCTATGCGCATTATTCTTGGATGTACAAGAGATACAGCATGCAGGGCGATGCGCTACCTTTTTGATTTTCCAACCATTGAAGAGAGAATACAAGTTTGCAGGGCACGCGCCTACCTCAGAGTTAACGCAAACACACAACATCCACTGCATAGTGAAATTAGGAAGGTGAAGGGCAGCAGGTTAAAAAGAGGACGGTCGTGGATGGGTCAAGCCGAAGACATTCTTCAACAGGTGTGTTCACTTGAGGACTTAGAACCTGGCGAGGAGTGGGTGCAAGTGCCAACAGACTTCTGCACATCCTTTTCAGTTTGCATCCAACTAGATAGGAAATGCAGACAAGAAAATCCGGCTGCTGTGGAGGGTGAAGTACAAGCGTTGATTTTCGAGAATTCGCTAGACAGTGACGCGGTCATCTACACAGATGGGTCGGTCGTCCGACATGTGAGAAGCTCATGGGCCTTTACAGCTCGGGCCGGAGGGAGAATTGTGAAGGAGGACTCTGGTGCTTTCACTTAAACTACAAGTAGCCTGACCATGGAAGTCATGGCAATAAGTAAAGCAATAACATGGCTCGAGTCACAGACATTCACTAGGACTTGTTTCCTTAGCGACTCAATGAACATGATCAAGAGGATAGAGGAGGGGTCGATCCGAAGAGAATGGTTGCTGCCTCTGGAGCGGTCTCGGCTGGCAAAGATTAGTTTCATCTTCGTGCCAGGGCATGCGGGAGTACAAGGAAATGAGCGGGCTGACAAGCTCGCAGGTGAGGCTACTGTGGAGGGCGGACGCGCCATGGACCAGGCTGACATTCTGAATGCTCTACGAGAAGTAAGACTTTTGCGAGAACCAAGTGATGACTGTAAATCTACAACAATGGCCAGACTGCTAGAGCAGCAAATTAAAAGAGGGGTGGCCAAACAAGAACACTACGCAGGAAGCCAAAGAAGATTGATAAACCAACACAGAACTGGCCTCGTTAGCCGCTACACGCTGCGGGATTTGCTGAGGAGGGGATCCGAGCACTTATGGACTGAATGGTTCGATGTGCAATGAGGATGATCTGTCGACTAACTAACTAACTAATGTAACAGTAATGGAGTACTGGGGTATTATTAGGATCTACTGGGAAACAGATACAGCACGATTGAGCATTGAGACTGAAAGCGGGGAGAGATGCTCAATCGTGACGTATTGGGTTGGCAAAGGCAGTTAACATCACACCCTTGAGAGGTAAAGAAGCAAGTTGTCATCATGAAGCAATAAACTATTTTAACTTAACCTCTGGCTTGTTAATCTCTGTACACTCTGTTACAGGATTAATTATGGTGCCGTGACCAGGATACGAACCTGATATAATCGCCTGAGAAAAAAAAAAAAAAAAAACAATGCGAAGTCAAGCCGAATAACATCGCGGAGAAGTTCAATAACTAAACAGAAATACTAGCGGCACGTTAGAGAACAATTAGTGAACGTGAGAACAGGCGCACCAAAAGATGGCCAGTAAATTTGTAAATCTTAGTTATCTGTGAATACAGAGGCCAAAAGCTCGCCCAGGAGTGGTCCTCTGTAAGTCTTTTTCAAGACTTAAGATAACAAATAAAGTAGCGCCAAGAGCCTTGGTATAACCGTCACTTTGCAGAGTCCGCAATTCAAGAAGTTTGTTATAGCCGCCGTTCTGCAGTTTGATTGTCAGCAACAGGCTTGGCAAGGACGGTGCCTGAATTGTTGCGTTTCAAGAGCCTTACCATGGGCGTTGTATAGATTTGTCACTTCCGAAGAGCCATTAAAGCCGCTGTGAGGGGACGAACCAGAGTGATCATGTCCTGAGAGTTTGGGCAAACCAGCAATTCAGTCAGAACATTTTGTCGGTCAGAACAAGAACTCAAGAATTCTGTAAAGGAGCAATTCAGTCTGAACATTTTGTCGGGACAGCATGAAAGACTCCTCGTTTTTTTTTCGTTGATCGGGCCATAAATTGTTGAAACAGTCAAATATCACTGGGCCTCGGCTGATCCTGATACTTTTTTGGGCCTCGTTATTACTAAGACCCTATCAAAACATCGAAGATGTACCCCACCCGGGGTGAAAGCAAAGACTAATATCAGATGTGACCCGACCAGGGGTTGAAGATTATCCAGGCATCCCATGAGAAGTGACCTGAGGGGAAGAAATAGGCTACCTAAACTCCGCTACCTAAATTCCGCGACTGATGGTCAGCTGATGCAGGCACCTGGTGTTCGAACTTAATTTGACGGCGAGTCGAAGAAAGTAATTACTTGAACAAGGAAACAGATTCAGGGTAAATTTCTGTATTATATGAACATAGTAATTGACTGAACAGTTTTACAAGACAAGTGAATAGTGCTCTTTAAAAATTAAGAAATTGAAATTGTGTACTTCTTTGCTTGCTTTGTTAAAGTATATTTCAGCGGAACAGGACACCTCGGACATATAAATGTTGTCTTATAATAATGAACTTGAAATAAGATTAATATTATACTAATATAGTGATATATATATATTGCAATTTTGTGTTGTACGAGGGTATTTCATATTTCAGATCTACAATATGGAGACCCTAGATATTTGTTAGGACAGGTACTTGGTAGTGTATAGTGGATTAGATTACATTGCCGAACATTGTCAACATACAACATACCGGATAAATATGGATAAGGAATTAGGACGCGTGACTGCATGGTTGCAAGAATTGAAAGTAGCGGTCGATGAGGTAAATAATTTTGTAGAAAGGTTAAGAAGAAGAACAAATGGACTAGAGACCTATAGATTTAATGTACAAGGCAACAGAGTAGGAGGGAATAACAAGAGACAGCCAGTGCTTAATGAAGACAGAAGACGATATGGTTCTATGTGTGCGGCTGGTTATGACGAACCAAGTCCAAATGCTTATAGGGTAAGAGACGCTAAGAAGAACAGACGTAATAGTGAAAGGTCAGACTGGTATAGTATTGGGCGTGAGAGAAACCTTGCAAAGAAATCGTGGGACTGGCCCTCTCACAGTGCAACCGCCAGAAAAAGACGTAACGACTGGTTTGAAAAGAGACAAAGACAATATTTAAACTCAGGTGTAAGAGACAGAGTTGAACCAGTAAGTAAAATACAAATTAAACCTAAAATGGTTGCGAATGTGACTGATAAACAGGAAAAGAAGACGACGTTATTAGTAAAGAAAAGAAACCGAGAGACACAGACGCAGACAAGTAATACGATAGAACGTAGTACGCAGACTCAGGTACAACCAGTCAGCAAAGTAACAAAGGGAACTCAAACTGACTTAATAGAGAATCAGTCAAAGCCAACTCAATTGACTAAGAGAGACAAGGTTGAAGTTAGGAAAGATGGACAGACGAGGACCAAGAACGAAAGAAAGATAAAGAGGAGAAGTATTGAAGAAAGAAATAGTATGGTTGTAAATAGAGGTAGTGCCATGTCAAGTTCTTCAGCTATAGACAGGAAACTAATTCCCAAATGGTGTAGGAATATTAGCTGCCAGAGTTCAAGTTACGGAGAAGATATTCCTACAGCCGAATATTATAGTGATGCTGAAACGGATATTATTACTGAGGATTCGGAGAATGAGAGTGTTGCACTACGAGCAGATCCTGAATCGAGGCGTGATGATCCCTCATACGGAGTAGTTGCTGGTGGACAGACGGACAGAGTTTTGGTTAGTGACTATGTAGAACTAGATACTGGATTATATGACAATAAAGTAGGGAAGGCTAAGGGACGAAGACCGAGAAAGAGAAAGAAAGTCAGACGTTTTAAAGATGACTATGAGAATAAGGCCGACGTGTTTGCAGTAAACTATAATGAGTCTGATGAAGGAACTATTATTAGTGTGTCATCTGAGGACGAGATAGGAAGGTATAAACGTTACGTAAGGTATACAGGAAACAGTGAACAGACTGACGCAAATAAAGGAAATAGAAATAACTCATTTA
The DNA here is from genome assembly GCA_963921405.1 of Cepaea hortensis. Classification (NCBI taxonomy): domain Eukaryota; kingdom Metazoa; phylum Mollusca; class Gastropoda; order Stylommatophora; family Helicidae; genus Cepaea; species Cepaea hortensis. Next base: position 436,033,122 of record OY992876.1, read on the forward strand.
AGAAAAAGAATAGTGGTAGACAGTTAGCGGGAATTTATTCAACGACAGAAAGTGACTTAAGTAAAATAGAAGACCTTAGGACCTTAAGACCTGAATACTTTAACAGGTTGACAACAGATAGTGATGAAGACATAATAAGCGAAAGACGGGTGAATGTATTGAAAGACAGTGAAGTGTTTAATTTGGACACACTATATAACGGTTAAAATTCCTTGGGTGAAGAAGAAAAATGAAATAGTTTTGGGCTTATGAGAAGAACTCCGGTTTGAGAGTATAGGTATATGAGCTGTCTAAAATAGACAGATGAATTTTTTGGGGTAGCATGGTACAGGGTAGGTGATAGTGATGTTGAGGTTAAGGAAGTACGGCAAATGATATTCCACGTGGATTACGTAATACAGGATATCTACTATTTGGTCACGATGTAGAGAGAGTATATTAAGTAAAATAGGGTAGATTCAGGACAGAATTAGTAGAGGGTAAGAGATAAATTAAGTATGAATGTTTGTATTAGAAATAGTTTGACTCAGAGCTATGACGTGAGGTCCGAGATAGTTTTGCTTGTTGGTTTGAGTATTGTTGACAGGTGAACCAAGACTGACAGGTGAGGTGGTATAGATTGAGGAGGCACTGAGTATCCTGTGTGTGTAAAATAGCCAGTTGAACGTGAGAATAAAAGTAATAGACTGTAGAAGTGGATGCTTGAAAAATACGAGTCACGTCGTGCTTGCGGAGAAAGAAGAAAGTTGTTATGTGTGGAGAAGTATAGAATGATTACGAGATTAATGATCTGTTGGAATGTTGTTTGTTTTGAAGAGATAGTAGATAGTGCTGTGAAAGCAATATAAGTTGCGAGATGTCATGTATAGGGTCTGACCTTCGTATAGGAGTAGAGATATAAGAAAACAGTGAATTGAGAAAGTCCTCTGGTTATGCGGTGTTCATAAGTGAATATAACTGTAGTCAGACAGGTGTTCGGCGTGATGAAGGAAGTAGGAGAGAGGTGTGATGAAGTCGCCTAAGTGAAATACGTAGATAGAATGTAAGAGTGGCGTTAATGTGTCGTGTGTCAATGTGTTTAGAGGAGATCAATACGTGTTTATATGTGGTGAATGTTGAAGTGACGTCTGAAGTGCTTTTTATAGTAATGATAGAAGAGACATGTTAGATTGTCGCGATGCAAAAGTAGTCGTGAGATGAGAGCGAGGTTGTGTATCATTGTCCGTGTGAATATACGAAGACTGGTTGGTAAATGAAAATAGAGTATGCGAAAATTGAGAGATAGAAAGAACGTGATTAGAGAATTGTGATGTCCTTTCGTTAGATTAAGGAAGTTGTGTGACTGAATGACGGAATGAGAGTTAACATTCTGAATGATGTTTCATAAAACATTGTTTAGTATTCTTGACAGAGACATGTAGAAGCAGGAATGCCTAATACTGAGAAACGAGGAAAGTGAGGTCCGTTGTCAGTTGTAAGTGGCGTGGCTTGCAGTTCTGAAAGAGTCCCGAGAAATAATAAGAAGAGTGAAAGATGCGGAGGTAAACATGGTTAGTAAAATGAATGTTGGAGAACGTGTTCCGAGGAAGGTGACCGGTTTGATTGTCGTCACGATGTAAGAGTGCTAGAAGAGACTTGAGGATAGCTTAGAGTAGTCGTGGTGAGATGTTGGAAGAAAATGATGTGTTTAAGTAAATTGCGTCGGATAGACGAGAAACTTAAAAAGTAGAATTGGTTGTATTGGTGAGAGACAAAGTTATGTTAGACGTAAGAGCTTAGAAGGTTGGAGATACCGTGGTTAACGGTAATAAAAATAAGTAGTTGTAGAAATACTTGGAATAAATCCAAGGGAAATAATTGACCACTGGTACTTTGAGGTAACATTGAGATAATAATAGGTAAAAGGAGTTGACCTGTAGTTTACAGTGATGGAATTACAAATAATATGATGTGTAAGGAGTTAGTTTGACTTCCAGAAAATGGAACGGTCAATTGTGGAGTGGTGATTGTGGTTGAGGAGAACAAATATTGTTCTAGATTAAAGAAGTTAGTCTGTGGTTAACAGATATACATACGTAGCAGTGAGGTGTTTTGTTTTCTCGGTTATGGGAGGTCAAGGTTGATGGGCCACTGTACGTAGTTAATTGTAAAGGGAATTAATTTTAAAAAAAAAAAAACCTTCTCTTTAGCGAGAAGATAATTCTTTTGTGGAGTCTGAGTGTTGATGCCTCATGTACAAAATGTTTTTTTTTGCTTGATTTGGTCCTGTAAAATGATTGTTATTATTTTAGAATAGGATTATTGTGTTTGTAGACTTTTGTGTGTAAACTACTGGTCCGTAAAAGAGACCAGTAGTAGTAGGTAAAAATAGAATAGGAGGTATGTTATATCATCATCACCATCATCATCACCATCATCATCATACCTTTAGTTGAGTTGCGGGGAAACATAAATGATTGTTACAAAAATTTGGGGGGGTATGATGTTCTGTTGTGATTTTATTTCGCTGTTTTGTATGTTAAATAGTAGTTAGTTAAGTTATGTTTAAGTTACAGGGTTTTGTCTAGAATAAAGACAATATATGGGGTTTAATTAGGACCCTTCGTTCAGAAAAGAGTTAATAAAACTACTGAGAACTAATAGAGAGACACATTCTCTTTGTAAAGAGTAAGTTCATGGGTATTTTATTGCTGTGATAATCAGCGTAGAGAGGTTAATAGTTAATATGGTTATGAAGTAGTGAAAATATATGGATGGTTATGGGGAAGTTTAGAGTTACACTAAAGTCAGCATTGATTGGAAATATATGGATTAGAAGCCATATGGGGGAAGAAAAGATTAATATAGCAGTGGGGTTAATGAGGAGAAAGTTTTAAACATGGGTTACATGGGGTCAGAAGAACCATGATGTACACAGGATTGCGGGGTTATAGAAAAAGAAGAGGGTAACGGGTTACCCCAGACAAAAACATGAATTGAATCCATGTTTAAATCTGAAGAGTGATTAGACACTGTGGATAACAGTACAAGAATAAAGGGGTGTGAGTGTGTAGTCGAGACATAATGACATGGGGTGTTTGAGAGTCCGTAATATATGGGCTGGGATAAAGTTAAAGGCAGGGATAGGATATTGTTGCTGTTAGTAACGGCATGAAGGGAGATTTGAGTAGTTGTGCCCATAATAAATGGACAGTAAGGGGGCAAGAGAGGTATATTATGTGAAGTGATCTGTATTGGAACAGGTCTTCATTTTTAATTGTGTCCTCGGGACGTGTTTTGTGGTTGACATTACAATGAGAGGTTGAAGTAAGGTTCAGAGACATAAAAGTAGTAGTGTCTGTAATATATATTGGATGTGAATAATGTTTTTGATGCTGTAGATAGCAGCGTAAACGTTTACCATAATGAGTGGTAAAGGGGGTGGGTGATTTAGGTGAGTGTGGTTTTAGACTTTATTACATAAAGTCTCAAATGACATAGGAGGGTAAAGGAGTATGGTTTGGTAAAAGGGGGTGTGTGATGTAGCTGAATGTGGTCTTTGTGTGGAAGAGTTCTACTGCTTCTTTTAAATACCGGTGGCCACCGATTCTTTATCTTTCTATCGTGTGAAAGTGATTTCAAGTTAGTCGAAAGGGGAGAATGGTATCAGCGTTTGAAATAGTAAGCGGAATGCTTATGAAGTGGAAAAGTAATAATTAAGAAGTTGTGTTATAATGTATTTTATAAAGTTGATATTGAATTGTTATTAAAGATATGTAAATATGTTATGGTTGTTTGAAGAGCCAGAAACGAAGAAGAAGTGGGTTGATATATATATATATATAGCAGGGGAAGAGTTAAAGAAATAGAGTATTTACTTAAGGGGAGCTGATTTAGGGAAGATTAGAGGCAAAAGAGGGAATAGAGTAAGGGGATTAGGAGTAAAGATTTTTCCTTTATAAGGAAAATTCTTTAATAAACATGGGGAGGTGTAACAGTAATGGAGTACTGGGGTATTATTAGGATCTACTGGGAAACAGATACAGCACGATTGAGCATTGAGACTGAAAGCGGGGAGAGATGCTCAATCGTGACGTATTGGGTTGGCAAAGGCAGTTAACATCACACCCTTGAGAGGTAAAGAAGCAAGTTGTCATCATGAAGCAATAAACTATTTTAACTTAACCTCTGGCTTGTTAATCTCTGTACACTCTGTTACACTAACAACCGCGGACAGATGTGAAAGCACTCCACACGAAAGATGATAACAGATTCCAGATTGTATTCTTAATCTGAAACAATCTAGAAGAATCGAATTTCGTAAACGACATTCCACCCCGAGAGTTTAAAAGAACCATTGAATTTACAGGACGAAGCGTGGGTCGTTCGTCGTCGTCATTCGCACTGCGAGCGCTAACAAGTCAAGTCGCATTATCCTGTCAAGAAGCCTGATACGCGGGAAAATGTCACGTGGAAATTCCAACAACAAGAAACACGCTGTTGCCAAGATGTGCAGCGTGGGAGCCGACAAAAAGAAGAAGAACGTCGAGAGCCCACCTGCTAGCTGCACCAAAGAGCCTGATACTACAGCCATCACTGAACCTCCTACGAGGGAGAAGATTGACAGCCCAACACAGTCAAGAACCAAGACAGCAGAGAAGGAGGAGAAAGACACCAGAGTCGGAAACGCCGACTCGAAAACAGACCGATGGGTTGTCAAGCGGATTCCTGTGGAGCTGACAGATGAAGAAATCCTGAAGCAGCTACGTGAAGAGAATCTTCACATCCGATTCTTGAAGACGGAGCGGCTTCTCACCTACTCCAAGATACCTACAACCTTGGCAGTAGTGATGTCGGAGGGCAGCGAAATGCCGAACACAGTATCATTCAGCAAGAAAGCTCAACAGCCAGAGAGATTCATCCCAAGAATCACTCAATGTTCCAGATGTCAGAGGGCCGGCCACAGTAGAGCTACCTGTCGCAGTAAAACGGAAATCTGCCGATACTGAGCCGCTCACCACGCCTTCAAGGAGTGTCCGCCGGCCAAGATGGACACGGACTTCCGAGCTCCCAACAACAAAAGAAAGTGCGCTAACTGCCTGGGCAAACATGGAGCAAGATACCTGGGCTGTCCGTACCTGCAGAGACATAGAGACGTCTTAAAAATCGCCATCATCACAAAGATACCATTCAAGGAAGCAATGCAGAGGGGCGAGACAGCCACGGGTATAGCACAAGCTGAAAGAGATCAACTTCAAAAGCAGATAGACGAGTTGAAGAAACAGGTCAAAGCACTGCTGACGCCGACTCTGACTAGCGATAATGAGAAGCTGCTGGCCGACATGAAAGAAATCCAGCACGACATCAAACAAGAGATTGAACACATGGCCGAGATGAAGAAGGAGAACGAAGAAATCCTACAAATGATCAAAACCGAAAGAGAATTGCATAAAGCTGAAATGGAACTCTTCCAAAGCAAACCAGCAGAATCCATACAAGAACTCATAGAGAAACCGCAAGATGATAACCAAGATACCGAGCCTGAACCGCAAGCTAAAGCCAGCAGCCCAACCACAACGCCCAAGAGGGAACTACTATACCGTCGGATCTCTGAAGGAGGCACAGAATACCCAGTCGACAAGGAGGAACTCAAGCTCGAGGAATTCAGAAGGCGCTGGGAAGAAAAAGAAAAGAAGAAGCCTAAAAATCTCCGGGGGAAACCGATGGTATACCCAGTATTACACTACAACTGTGAGGCCGACTTCGAGTACTATATCGAGGACGGTATAATCGTCCCATGGCTGACCACGGAGGAAGAAAACGCTAGGCGGCAGATACGCAAACGCAACAGTGAAAACAGGCCTAAGGAGGAAAATGAAAACGTCGAAAAGGTCCTACAGAAACTACACAAAAAAGGCGACAAAAATACCAAATAAAAAGTCCTTTTAAGGACTGCAACCAGTCAAGCCAGGAGCCTGCGCCAACAAAGAAAACAAGAGGAAACATGCACAAAGGACAGCCGCCGACCGATCCCCCAGCTGGAGTCGGATTACGAAAAGTCCTTATAAGGACTGCAGCCAGACGAGCCAGGAGCCTACACAAACAAAGAAAACCACAAAAACAGACGAGCACAAAGGAAAGCCGCCGACCACTGCTGACGTCACAGACACAAACGCTACATAACCAGTCCGAGATAGGACTCACAAGACAAGAATTAGGGCTAATAAACCCACAAAAAAGCCACGTACCTCAACAATAACAACAGCTGATGAAGCAGGTTAGACGAGGTCGAATTTGGAATTTTTGCTTTTGAATTGGAATCGGAATCGGAAAACAGGACGAACTGAAGCAAGTCAAGCAGAAGATTGAGCAGGATGTCGCTCGGATGGCTGCTATAAAGACTGAGAATGAAGAACAGCTAGCAAAAATACAAGATATTAAAGTAAGTACAACAGATACTCTACAAGAGATAGTAACACACATCGGTACCCAGGCAGCCTTACTCGAACCAGAAGATGCAGAAGAAGAAGCAGAGGAAGGACGTTATCGTTCACCACCAAGTTCCGACTGGCGAACACCGAGAAGATTCGAAGGCAACCAACGACGGGGAAATAGGAGGAACACCAGGAGAGACGACAACTGGTAAAGCTTCCTGAAGGAAACAGCACCATAAGACGGGGTGGGACCACAATTACTCCGGACCTCAACAAGTGCGCGAGTCTACCCAGACATGAAAAACCTCATCAAGAAAGTAACGAACGCAATCAACCCATCAGAAGCCGGGAAGCTGACAACAAGCAGCCCAAAGTACGAAAGACAAACTACAAGATACACAAAAAACATCCCTACATAGCCATGTCGAAAACTCGAAGGCTGAAAGGGGGTACTTGTACCCCCCAAAAAAAGCGAAGCGAAGCGAAAAAGGAAGGCTCCAGTGTCGTGGATAATTACTAGAACCAGCAGTTAGGGGCCCTTTAGCTAAGATCAAAGTGTGGATTTATCCTCGCTTGATCTGGTCAAGGTGAAGATATGGTCATCCAAAATCAAACCCGAATCACCAAAACACTGACCACTAACACTGGCAGACGGATCTGGATGGACCACAGTGGGCCGAAAGGACTAAGAGGCTTTTATAAAAAGTAAAGAAAAAAAAAAAAAAGAAGATCAAACAGGTAGTAACTGTCAGAGTCTTGCATAACACAAGACAAGTAGCTCGTTTTCTGGCAAGTGTGAAGTAATATCAAACTATCAAATCACACGAAGTGAATATCCGAAAGTATTATTCACACGTTTTATTGACGCGCCGCATTTATCATCGCACAAACATCGCGCACTGACAATCCATAACAATCATTATAGCATGAACAATATCACTACAATACATAATAATACATGCAAGCAATAAACATCTCACTTACAGTCAAACTATACAAGCGTTCGAACCAGTCTCCCACTGTCATACAGGCTAGCTCTCAAGGCAGATTCAAACTCAACTCGCATTCCCTTGCGACCTGTCCGTTCAACGATCTAAGCCCGTCTGCCAGTTCTGGCGTCTTACACGCTTACACGCACACGTCAGCTGGTGTCCCCTGCACGGTTCACGGGGTGAACTCAATTGCTGTGCGTGGCTACCTATCCGGGCGTCGGTAACGACGCCGCGTTCTCTCTTCCGTGTTTAACATTACTCAGGGTTGCGTGTTGTTATGTTGTCTGGCGTTGGTACAGACAACGCGTCGCAACCTCGGATGTGAGACCTTGACACTCTCCACACCCCTTTTTCATGAAAGGATTTCCTTTCATGTACAATATATATCTAGGTGTTATTAAACATGTCAAAGTCGAACATTATACATTAACAATTATAATAAATATATACAGGTGAATAGTCAACAATATGTATACACCACTTATGTTGCACTATGAAGTACAACAGTCAAGTACAATCTATTTAATGGGCATTACCTCGCTGTGACCCAGCTAGTCCGGTAGGTATCGGCTAAACTGGCCCCTACCTCACAACCAAGAACAAAAATACTAAAATAATCAGGTCAAGCCGTGAGCATCTCCCTCTGAGATGACTCCTCCATCAGACCTCTGTTTAGAGTTTCTAATGAAGGTCAACAGTTTTGGCAATATACTGTCCATATCTAAACGATGTTACATTGACATGTTATTTATCAAGAACACATATTCATGGTTACAATACATATTTACATATCACCAATAATTTAGAATAATGTCCCCTGGTTATTATACAGAAAAATTAGGAACAATAATTTATCGTCGTTTACAAGACATAAATTACAATTGGTAATTTATTTCTTAGTGTCATAATTTGATCCTTATTGACAAATGTGCATAAAAAGTCACGTTTGTAAAGAAGCAATCAAGTTACGATGCTGAGATTACATCCTATTAAAAAAATCGACATATACAATTCCGTATATGGAAATATTTTAAATTACATTTTAATACAATTGTCATACATTTATATACTTTTAATATTACTATGCAAAAAATCGGAAGTATACAGCTGTACTATTACATGTGTTGTGATGTCATTCATACAACGTTGGTCCGTTCTGGATGGATCTTCTATAAACGGAGTAGTAGTTGTTACCATCAGCTGTTGGATCGTCTCTTCCGCCTTCTGCTCGGATTGTACTGTCGCAGTCATCTTTCGTACCTTGTTAAAACGTCTTGGACACCTCGGTCTGGATACTTTAGGATTACCTCACGTTTTAGTTGCTTGGTAACTTCTTGGATCCTGTAGTGTTGTCCCGTGACACTTCTCTTTAGTGTCTGGTTGTTATAATATTTATTTACAATAATAATTACATTCTTTCTCATATCTCACAGTCATACAACACATTAGTTTACATAATACTGATTCCATTCTTTCACATATCTCACAATTATACACGCATTCATTCGCATGATAATAATAAGAATCACAATATGTACATAAGTTATATACATTGGGAGATACAATCTTCCCCATCACAATGGTGTACACAGCGTTACTGACACATTGTCACAATTGGCTGTAGTACTGAGCACTATCTACGTTGCAGTTTTATACACCCTCTGCACTGTGCTCTGGTGTCGACTGGGTATTAGGTTCGTTGTATGGACATCTCGACAAAAGGTCTGCAAGACAGTTTTGTGAACCCTTTATATGGTTAACCTCATAGCTATAGTCCTGCAGAAGAAGGGACCATCTTGCCACCCTGCTGTTACTAGGCGTTCCTCTGGTAACAATTGCCAGCGGAGTATTATCTGTTTCAATAATGAAATGTTTGCCTAACAAAAATCTGGAAAGTTTACGTACCGAAAATACCATGGCAAGAGCCTCGAGTTCCGGTGCACTGTAATTTCGTTCGCTGGTGTTCAGTTTTCGAGAGACGTAGTATACTGGGTACAAGATTTGGTCGTGTTCTTGGAGAAGCACACCTCCAATGGCTACGGAGCTCGCATCACACCTTATTCTAAAAGTAATATTCAAATTTGGCAATTTCAGAATAGGTGATTTAGAAAAATATGAAAGAATTTTCGTAAATGCTGGCCTTAAACATTCACTGTTTACAATCACATTGGGGTGTTTATTTGTTAGTAGATCAGTGAAACATTTGGTCAATTCAGCAAAATGAGGAATAAACTGTCTATAATAGTTTAAAAGACCTAATACACTTCGCAACTGTTTCTTAGTTGTCGGAAGCGACAATTTCAAAATTCTGGACATGATGTTATCGTCAGTTGATATAAAGCCATTTGAGATCTTATAGCCCAAAAATGAAATTTCCTGAAAGGCTATATCCACTTTGGAAGGTTTTACAGTCAGTCCATGATGTTTAATTCTGTCAAATGTCTGCTGTAGTGCTGTTATGTGCTCTGTTATGTCCTTTGTATGTATGCAAATGTCGTCCATGTACCAAATGATGTTAGCAATGTCTGTCAGAAGAATTCTTGTCATTCTGACGAAGGTAGCTGGTGCATTGACTAATCCGAAAGGTAGTTTACACCATTCGTATAAACCCCAAGGTGTGGCAAATGCAGTCAGATGTATACTATCAGGATGTACAGCTATCTGCCAGTAGCCTTTTGTCATGTCAAGTTTAGTAAAATAACGTGAGTCAGATAGTTCAGTCAAGATGTCTTCACAGTTGCTCATTGGTTCTAAATCCAACTGTGTAATGCTGTTGAGCTTACGATAGTCCACACAAAGTCTAATCGTGTTGTCATTTTTGCGTACCAAAACTATTGGTGAACAGAAATGAGATTGTGAACGTCGAATGATATGATTTGCTTCTAAATCAATGATTTCTTGATGAAGTTTTTCTTTATAGTGTATAGGGATGGAATATGGTCTACACTTAATAGGCACGTCAGATGTTAAGATGATTTGGTGTTGCACTAAATCTGTCTGTCCTGGGCTGTCAGAAAAGATAGTCCTGTAGTCTTGTATCAGTTGTCTGCAACTGTCAGTTTGTGTCTGAGTCAGTTTAGGATTTACCTTAATGTCTTGTAAGTTTGTCGTTGTGTCAAGAACTGGTGTCGGTATCTCGTCAGTGTCGTTGTCGTCCGTCTGGTCCACTATGGAGGTGCTTGCTGCAGTCTCTACTTGTTCGTCTTGCCTGTGGTGATAAGGTTTGAGCATGTTAATATGGAAAATTTTATGTTTGTCCCTAACTGCAATCTCGAAATCTACCGTCGAAATTTGTCGTAGCACTTTGAACGGTCCTTGCCATGAGTCAGTTAGGAGATGTCTATCACTTGGCAAAAGAAGAAGAACGTCCTGTCCTGGCGTCAGTGTAATAGTTCTATTTCCTCTGTTAGCATATTGTCGGTAAATAGCTCCTGATCTTTGGAGAGCTTCTTTGGCTAATATACATGATTTCATAATTCTATCACGCAATGATGTTACATGTTCATATGGTGAAATGGGTATAGACACAGTTGTACTTCCAGTCAACACAGATTCATACAGAGATAATGGGCCGCGTGGTTGTGCACCATATAACATTTCGAATGGTGAGAACCCAGTGCTGGAATGGGGCACTTCCCTATATGCAAACAAAATGGCAGGCAGATAAGTATCCCAATCTTCAGGATGTTCTTGGGTTACCTTAGAGAGCATATGTTTCATATCGCCATTAATCTTTTCTACTATACCGGTCGAATGTGGGTGATATGGACTGTTGAAGCATTGTTTAACACCCAACATTTTGGTAAAGGCTTGTGTAGCCGAGGAAATAAATTGGCTACCCCGATCTGAAAGGATGGTATCAGGGAATCCTACCCTCGCAAAAATATGAAAGAACACTTCCATGATGTCGTTGGAAGTTATGTTCTTCATTGGAATTGCCTCTGGCCAACGAGTACATAGATCAATGAGTGTTACAATGTATCTATTACCTTTAGATGTTATATGGTTCAGAGGACCAACTATATCGACCGAGATCTTTTCAAACGGTCTACTAGCCAAATCAGTAACTTGCAATTCAGCTTGTGGGTGTTTACCCTTTTTGACAAGCTTTTGACAGATGTCACACGATCTGCAATACTGTTTGGTATCGTTGCAAAACTTTGGCCAATAAAATTGAGTAAGTAACCTTGCTCTAGTTTTAGCATAAGCCATGTGTCCTGCAAAGGGTATGTCATGAGCTATATTCAATGCTTGCTTGCGGTTTTCTAACGGTAGCACTGTTTGTTCTATAGTGCTGGAACCTTTGGTGTAGTACCGTGTTAGAATTCCGTTCTTGAGAGCAAAGTACCATTGAGCATTCTTTGCTACTCTTGGCTTTTGGCCTATAAGTTTAAAATACTTTTGCAGAGATCGATCGGCTTTCTGAGATGTTATAAACGTCTCCCTAGTTGTTACAACAGGACTTACTCGTTGTAAAGCCTCTGTTTGATCGATTCGATCTTGCATCTGTGCAGTAGATCGAGTTACTGCGTTTACTACATTACAACGATCATTCTCATCACACATTGATGTTACATTCACACAATTACATGTATGTTCTGGCATAGCCAGGTTGGTATTTGTACATTCAATTACAGGTGGTAATACATCATGAATGGTGATTGGTGATGAAGGTGAAGTGGTAGTATCACTATTACAACTGACAGATGATGTATTGATGTCATGTGGTATGTCATTCACTTCAGGAAGGTTTCCAATGATAATATCACAGCAAGGATTGGTTAATGCTGCGCATTTAACCTTTCCTGTAAGGAATGGTGTCGTTATATATGCCCATGCAAGTGGATATTTCTCTATGTTCCCTGAGAATGTCCTGCATGTGACATATTTACCACTATATTGTGATGGTAAGATGTAATCTCTCTTTACACCAATGAGAGTACTGCCGCTATCACGTAAAACTGTGGCAGGTTTACCATTAACATACCCCTGGTGGATGTTCAGTTTACCTTTGGAGTTTACTACAGAATTGGCCTCCTCACTGGTAATAGGTATAGAATGGCCGCATGTTAACACGCCATCCTCATGAAATTGATCACAAATGGTACATTTTTCCTGACGGAATACTTCAATGGAGTGTGCCGAGTTTACTGGGTGATCTTGTACACTTTCATCTTCTGACGAAGAAATGTCAAACATGGCTGCATTAGCCCTTTTGGTCATTGACTTGGCTTTACAATCTTTACGCCAGTGACCAAAAGCCTTACAAAGGTAACATTTTGTAAGTTTGTTGTAGTTCTTCCTCTCTTTCTCTTGCTTAGAAATGTAATTATGCAAGTAAGCAGTGTACCCAGGATGTTGGTCGCACATATCATGCTCATTGTGTGCATAGTTGCAATATTTACACTGATATAATTTCTCTGCAGTTTGCCTATAAGGTCTTTGTTTGCTATTTGACCCTGCCTGATATTTGCCATATGTAGCTGCTGCTACAAAGTCTGTGCTGGTCAGCCTACTAGAGAAACAATGCTTATTGGCTGCAAAATAACCAGAGCCACGACTTTCAATCTGTTGAACACTTTTACACTGACATTCCAACAAAAATTTAGAAAAGGGGGCTGGGAGAGATGCAATAATCTTATCTCTCAACATAAGGTCAACCAATTTGTCATAACTTCCATTTACTTTAGCTGCTGACAGCCATTTAGAAAAAATATTTTGAATTTCTGAGATGTAATCAGAGAACGTGTGTGTTGGCTTAGGAGACAACTTCCTAAACTGTTCTCTATAACCTGATTCATCTAGCAAAAAATGTGACATAATTTTTGCTTTTATGTAAAGATAATCTTCTTTCAGGTCATTTGGGATCGACTCTATGACTTTAAGAGGTTCCCCAGAAAGACTTCTTACATACACTATCCCCCATTCAGGTTTTGGGATTTTGTAATGATCCATAACGAATTCAAAATTTTGGGTGAATGCTGCTATGCATTCTGTGTTGTAACTTCTGATCAGACCTTGGTACTTCTTATGAGGTTGATCTTTGTCTGTTTCTCTATTCACTTTATCTTTAGAACATTCAGCTTTTAGCTGTTCAATTTTTAGTTGTGTTTCTTGCTCTTCTCTCTTACTTTGGGCTAAGATCTCAGCTTGCCTCACTGCAGCTTCTAATTGTGCCTGTTGAAGCTTTAAAGCAGCCTCTGAGTCTGCCTCTTTACTTTTCAAAGCCCTTTCGGCTGCTCTCTCATCCCTCTCACTAATTTGCTCTTGTTTCAAACAATATTCTGCATATTTACTTTCACTCCATGCTCTCAATCCCTCACCAGACATATTCATTTTTAAACCCATTTCAATGAAATCGTTTAAAGAAGACATGATGAACAATAGGTATGATGGAATAAATATAAACAAAATTACTTATGATGTTAGTAAGTTACAAATATTTATAGCACAGTTAATGTCTAAAGCCAGACTAACGAAAGTATAAAGAAAGCTGAAAATTTTTTTTATACTCAAGTAATCCTTGGGTACTGTGCTGTTCAGTGGTGCTCGAAATCACACTGGAACGTCTTTCGGGTTGACGCACAAAAAATTTTTGAAGTTCACCAGACTCAGGTAAAGTTGTCACAAAAACCCTGTACTTTTTAAACTAAACGAAATTAGAACGTTTGTAAATGTATGGTGTGTGTAATGTCACTGAAGTCTGTAAAGGTTTGTATGCTGTCAAGTATTATTGTTAGTCGTTACCACTTTCAACAACTTTCACGCTCACACTACCTCTACTCAATGACATTCAAGGGCACGGCCGCCATTTTGGATTTTAGGTACAAAATTTGTTGAATTTAGTGCTAAGTCTGAAGACGCCTCGGTTGGCTTCAAATAATATCTTCACACTTATAATTTAATTAAATCAACTCTATTAATTCGTTACTTTACCTTAATCTATGACTTGCGCACTTCTATCGGCATGTTCACATTCGCTTCAAACTCGGAAGAAAAAAAATTTATACGTTCGCATTTGATTCAAAACCCGGACGAAAGCCTCCACATTCGCACTTGTCAGAGTCTTGCATAACACAAGACAAGTAGCTCGTTTTCTGGCAAGTGTGAAGTAATATCAAACTATCAAATCACACGAAGTGAATATCCGAAAGTATTATTCACACGTTTTATTGACGCGCCGCATTTATCATCGCACAAACATCGCGCACTGACAATCCATAACAATCATTATAGCATGAACAATATCACTACAATACATAATAATACATGCAAGCAATAAACATCTCACTTACAGTCAAACTATACAAGCGTTCGAACCAGTCTCCCACTGTCATACAGGCTAGCTCTCAAGGCAGATTCAAACTCAACTCGCATTCCCTTGCGACCTGTCCGTTCAACGATCTAAGCCCGTCTGCCAGTTCTGGCGTCTTACACGCTTACACGCACACGTCAGCTGGTGTCCCCTGCACGGTTCACGGGGTGAACTCAATTGCTGTGCGTGGCTACCTATCCGGGCGTCGGTAACGACGCCGCGTTCTCTCTTCCGTGTTTAACATTACTCAGGGTTGCGTGTTGTTATGTTGTCTGGCGTTGGTACAGACAACGCGTCGCAACCTCGGATGTGAGACCTTGACAGTAACCATACACCTATTATATGATGTTCGTATCACGGTTTCGCACTCTATTAAATCAACGTGACACATATATTTGTAATACTAAGATGCCTTTAGCCGTCTCCGTGGCGAAGAGCTTACGGACGCTATTCTTAAGCCAAACAATTTGGTGGAGAGATTATAGAAGGTCAAACAGAAACACAGCTGCCACCGATTTGACAGCATACCACATTGCGCTGGGTTTTAACGAATTGGTATGGGAGCCGGTCGTTCAGAATGCAATGGCAAACTACTGTACGTGAACTTGCCAAGACATCAACAACAGCAGCAATATGCTGGTGTTGACAGCGATGTCCTGTAAAAAAAAAGGATATGAGGGGAAAAAATGCCTGTGACGTTATTGGTTGTAGAACACAGAGATATCGAGTTTTTCATCATTCTAATAAACGTTAAAGCTGCACAGACTACGGTGTTCTTCATACAAACTGTGGCCGACCGTGTGACTTTCGTAGATTTGGACGTTACCTCCACTCTCACCCTGTTGCTGTCTAGCGTATTGAGACATCGTTTACAGGGACAGTGCTAGATCGACAACTGTGCAACACTCTTTTCACATCACATGACCAAAGAGTGTTGTATGTATTTTTCTTTTTGTTGTATACCATGTTCTAGTATCATTAGCCTCTTCCAGGTAATTGTTTGTTAGTTAACACTGGCAGTCCAAACTATTCACAACATACGTCTCAGGAATCATACCTCCCTTGCTTCTAAACTCCCCCTTATTTGTTCATTCAAGTTCTTTGATACACAGCCATGCAGCAAAGTAATCATAACTATTTATTTTTCCTTCGCTCGATATTAACTTGTCCATAGATGCTTCCGCTACAAGTGGGTGCATTTAACTGATTTTGAATGAATGTTAGCTTGCCCTACTCCCAGTGTCCTTCGTCCATTCTCTGCTTCATTTCTCTACCTCACGCTGTGAATTTGGTGAATTTGTTTCTCACTTTGCCTACACCTGTCTCTGTACCATGTACCACCCCCCCCCCCCCTTCCATGTTCTCCCGCCACCTCTCCACTCAAACTCTCTACCTCTTTCTGTGTCCATGC
Organism: Cepaea hortensis; assembly: GCA_963921405.1. Lineage (NCBI taxonomy): Eukaryota > Metazoa > Mollusca > Gastropoda > Stylommatophora > Helicidae > Cepaea > Cepaea hortensis. The sequence continues at coordinate 436,049,253 of OY992876.1, forward strand.
GTTTGCTTTCTACTCCGTCTTTTTTCCTCTCTATGTCACACTGTCTCTACGTTCATCTATCTCATTCTCTCTGTCTCTATGTCTGTCTCTCTCTATCTCTCCCCTTCTGTGTGTGTGTGTGTGTGTGTGTGTGTGTGTGTGTGTGTGTGTGTGTCCCTCTTCAGTCACACAATCTCCCTCTATCTTTGTCTTCAGACTTTCTCTCAGCCACTTTATCTTATGCCTGTCTCCCACTCAGTCTCTGAATGTATACTCTCCGACTCCCTCTCTCTGTTTTCAGACTTTCTCTCACTCTCTGTTTGTCTCAAGACTATTTCTCACTCTCTTGTATTCTTACCCTCTCTCACTATTTCTCTGTATTCAGGTTTTCTAACACTTTCTCCCTCGTTCTATGTGTGTTTTTAGACTCTGTCTCATCCACTCCTTTTTTCTGTCTTCAGACTCTCTCTCTCTCTCTCTCTCTCTCTCTCTCTCTCTCTCTCTGTAGTATGACTCTCTCCCATTCTCTTTTTGCATTCAAGCTCACACACACACTCCTCTCTCTGTGACTTCAGGCACTCTCTCTCCGTCTCTCTCTCTCTCTCTCTCTCTCACTCTCTCATACATCCCTTTAAGCTCTCTCAAACACTCTCTCTCACACACACACATTCTCTCTCTCTCTCTCTCTCTCTCTCTCTCTCTCTCTCTCGCACACTCTCACAAATTCTCTCTCACACTCTCTTTAACTCTCAGTCACTCTCTCTCACACACTTTATGACATTCTCTCTCACATACATGCAAGCATGCTGTGTTTGCCCATCGAGTATGATGATGACCATTCATTTCATCCAGTGGGGTTGAAAGTATGGAGCCGTGAGTTCTAAGATGGCTGGTATGGCCTATTTTGGCTCGAAATGTTCTTTGACAATGTGGGCAAAGAATGCCGGACGTTCAAGAAGGAGCATATTTTGCAGTAGTTTTTCTGGCCAGCCTTTTCTCACAGCTCTTGCAGTTCTGTTTGCTTCACAAGTGACTACACCATTGCATAATGATGTACGCCGTGAATTTCCGTTCTTGGCAGCAGTCTCTCATGTGTCGTGATGAATTGCAAAAGCTTTTAGTGAGATCTTCAGAGTGTCTTTAAAACGTTTCCTCTGGCCGCCATGGGAGCGTTAACCACAAAGCAACTCGGCGTAAGAAATTCGTTTAGGGAGCCTGTGATCTGGCATGCGAGCCAGGTGACCAGCCTAGAGAAGCTGATTCTTCATTAGTAGAGTGTGTATACTGGGCGTGGTCACACTCTCTCTGACTGTCTGTCACACACTCTCTCTGACTGTCTGTCACACACTCTGACTGTCTGTCACACACTCTCTCTGACTGTCTGTCACACACTCTCTATGACTGTCTGTCACACACTCTCTCTGACTGTTTGTCACACACCCTCTCCCACTCTCCGTCACTCTCTCTAATCGTTTGTCACACACTCTCTGTCATTCTCTATCTCTAATACTTTCTGTCACACTCTCTGTCACACTCTCTCTGACTGTCACACACACTCTCTTACTGTCTGTCACACACTCTCTGTCACTCTCTATCTCTAATACGTTTGTTCACATTCTCTGTCACACTCTTTCTGACTGTCTGTCACACATTCTCTGTGACTGTTTGACACACTCTCTGTCACTCTCGGTCTCTAAATACTCTCTGTCAGACTCTCTGTCAAACTCTCTGTCACACTCTCTCTATCTCACGCTCATGCACTCTCTCGCTCTCTCTCTCTCTCTCTCTCTCTCTCTCTCTCTCTCTCTCTCTCTCTCTCTCTCCCAACATTCTACAATCTATACATACAGCTGGCATGGCTGATTATGCTTCTCCACATCTCACGATATCAAACAACAAGTGTCGCTTGGTGCGCGGACACCTTCCCTGCCACGACACACTTCTGTCCATAATCTTCTCTCGTGGCCTCCCTCTCTCTCCCTCCCTCCCTCTCTCTCTCTCTCTCTCTCTCTCTCTCTCTCTCTCTCTCTCTCTCTCTGTGTGTGTCTCCCTCCCCATAAATCACTTCAGTTATCACAACATATTCCATATATACATTTTTTTAATAATGTAACAAAACAAACGACGACTGTCTCTGTCTGGTGAGTTCATTAAGTGGATTTTATGAGTTAGTCTACGTCAAAACATGGACATTACTCACGCTGTCTGTCCCAGAAATGACATCATTCTTCTCTTAAACCACGGCTCTCAGGCCCCAGGGGTTTGTTTCCTTGTGTATCCAGCCCTCAAGATCTACAGCCACGTTAAAAATGGCTCAGTCTAACGTGCAATGATTCATGTTCTCATCTCTGATGACAGGGATTTTTTTTACATAAGATGTTTCTCGGGTGACAAAATGCATTTTTTCCTTGTCCTATTCTGTTTTTATCTGTGCAATACATCTGTTATCTGTTGGGATATTATCCTTGCAGTCCGGACAAGGTCATAGGTGCTCAGGTAGTTAGTCATTGGTCGCGGTTCCAACTTCACAGCAAAGAGTCGCCCCATTATGCTCCGTTCCTGTGCCAGTGAATATCACACAAAATGCTCCTCACTGCCACATGTGAAAAGTGGAACAGGCAGGAGGCTCGACAAACCAACGGCCCGCATATGTATACTATACATGATGCCGCTGCCATAATGCCGACACAAAAGTCCGCCACGAAAAATACAATTCATCGTCGAAGGAAGCGGCATTCATTAGAAAACCAGCAGCCACACATTACTGCGTAAGGCAACCCATTTACGAGGGTAAGTTAATAAGTAAGTCACATATGGCTGTAGAAAAATACCTAAATATGATAACAACTTGAAACCAGTTAAAAAAAAAAAAATACATACGTTGTCTCTTTATTTCTCAACATAATATCCACCAACATTGATGCACTTATCCCATCCTTTTATCAGTCCTCCCAAACTGGCTGCATAGAACTGCGTGCTCTCTTTCCTAAACCACGTTTTCACTTCACATTCAACTTCGGCGTCATCCACGAAATGTCTCCCGCCAATGTGGGTTGACAGTATTTATGCTGAGAAATGTTTATCCCGTAAAGCAGTGCATAGCTCTGTAGAAAAAGTTACGAGGGCGAGTCAATAAGTTAAGTCACACAGTTCTGTGGGATGGCAGGTAAATGAAAACAAAGCACGCAATTCTATGCGGCCGGTTTGGGAGGACTGATAAAACGATGGGATAAGTGCACCAATGTTGGTGGAAATTATTTTGAGAAATAAAAGGACAATGTATGTATAAAAATAAACTAGTTTTAAGTTGTTATCATATTTAGTTATTTTTCTACAGCCATTTGTGACTTACTTATTAACTTACCCTCGTAGTTCAGCAACTGGCCGGTCCCATTTGTCTAAACATGCAGTTCACGCTACAAACAACCTCGGATAGATGTAAAAGCATTCCACACGAAATTCACAGCTTACAGTGCCGATCCACACACTCAAATCAATAGCAGGGCGACGAAAAACATTAGGTGCTCAGACCCTCCTCCAAACATATGCATCAGCGGATGGCTGTTAATAGTGCCAGTTCTGTGTTGGTTGACGAGGCCCCTCATTCACCCGATGTGCCTCTCGTGTCGGGCCGTGCCAATTCTTATTTCCGAGTCTCTCATTCTAGACATAGACGCGAATTCACTGGCGTCAAATTCCTCTGCTTTGCATCTTCCAGTAACCGAGCATATACCAGTCTGAGTGGAAAAGAGAGTTAATCAATCTTCAGGAATCCCTCTGCAGTGGAAATGTTATAAAACACCCTCATCGTCGATTTCTCAACACCTGATAAAATACGATCATAGTGTGAACAAAGAGAAAGCGTTTCATATGTTGCATTCGACGCGAACAATAAACGACTGCTCAAATATAATGGGGCGTTAGCAATCAGGCGTTTCTTCAACATTACCATATTTCTGTCTTCCTATTATTCCATTATTATATATTATTTACTATTTTACTTTCAACAACCACGGTATCTATCATGTTCTGTAGTTTAGACTCTACCCATGCCTTATGCTTCTATGAGTGTCTATCAATACCTGTCAAGTTATTCCTGATGGCGGGACGCAGAGGTGTTTCCAAGGCACCAGGGCCGGGTTATACACTGGCCAAGACCTATTGACGCGTCCTCGTCGAGCGTCCTGGGCAACAGGTCCCTTCGGGGTCCTGGCTAAAGTCAGTAGGATCGCCGATTTCTCCGAAGTCGGAGAGTGTCTGCCTGTACGGCGAGGAACCACCAGTCTGCACACCAATAAGCCAGACATGGGACAACGGATACTCACGCAAACCTCAGGTCCTGTATGAAATCACTGATGTTGGAAAACAGGATGCCTTCATCCGACATACAGGACTTCGCGTTGGAGCTCAAGCCAACGAACGCAAGCAAGCAAGCAAGAAAGCTAGCATTCTTGATGGCAAAAATCTCATTTCAACAATATGGAAGTCAAACGAGATGTTTCATCGCCGTCTTGAGGATAATTGTCTCATTTTATTTTCTGTAAGTTTCCATCAATACTTTTGGGGATATAGTGTCCTTCTGTAAGTGTACATCAATACCTGTGGGGATATAGTGTCCTTCTGTAAGTGTCCATCAATACCTGTGGGGATATATTGTCCTTCTGTAAGTGTCCATCAATACCTGTGGGGATATAGTGTCCTTCTGTAAGTGTCCATCAATAAATGTGAGGATATAGTGTCCTTCTGTAAGTGCCCAGCAATACCTGTGGGGATATATTGTTTTTCTGTAAGTGTCCCTCAATACCTGTGGGGATATAGTGTCCTTCTGTAAGTGTCAATCAATACCTGTGGGGATATAGTGTCCTTCTGTAAGTGAGAAATCAATACCCGTGGGGATATAGTGTCCTTCTGTAAGTGTCCATCAATACCTGTGGGGATATATTGTCCTTCTGTAAGTGTCCATCAATACATGTGAGGATATAGTGTCCTTCTGTCAGTGTCCATCAATACATGTGAGGATATAATGTCCTTTTGTAAGTGTCAATTACTACCTGTGGGGATATAGTGTCCTTCAGTAATTGTCCATTAATACCTGTAGGGATATAGTGTCCTTCTGTAAGTGTCCATCAATACCCGTGGGGATAGTGTCCTTCTGTAAGTGTCAATCAATACATGTGGGGATATAGTGTCTTTCTGTAAGTGTCCATCAATACCTGCGGGGATATCGTGTCCTGTTGCTGACTGATCAGGAACAGACTTGGCCGATCACGAATCTCTACTCCTCTCTGTCAGTTGAATAATTTAGTTGCATATCCTTTACATGACGTGGCAGTCAACCGCAGCATTTTTTGACTGTTTACGATATCTTGGCAAGTTTTCATTCAGTAGTTTGCCATTGATTTCTGAACGACCTGCACGCATATATTTGTATGAGAATCTACGCAAGGCCGTATGCTTCCAAATCGCCCGCAGCATTGTTACGAACGCGGTATGCGGGATTGGATTGGTAACACAGAACCGGCCTTTATCAGTAACTATTGTAATAAAGTTAAAGAAGAAGTAGTAGTGGTGGTAATGGTAGTAGGAGTTGTAGCAGTCGTCGTCGGAGTAGTAGTAGGAGTAGCAGTTGTAGTAGTAGTAGTGGTAGTAAGAGTAGTAATAGTAGTCGTCAGAGTAGTAGTAGGAGTAGCAGTAGTAGTAGTGGTAGTGGAAGTGTTGGTAATAGTGGTAATAGAAGTAGTGGTGATAGTGGTAGTATTAGTTATAGTAATAGTAGGTGTAGTAGTAGTAGCCATAGTAGTAGTAGTCGTGGGAGTAGTGGTGGTAGTAGTGGAAGAAGAAGAAGAAGAAGAAGAAGAAGAAGAAGAAGAAGAAGAAGAAGAAGAAGAAGAAGAAGAAGAAGAAGAAGAAGAAGAAGAAGAAGAAGAAGAAGAAGAAGAAGAAGAATCTTCTATTCCCATATTCTATACCTACCCAATGTCTCAGACTTATCCCACAAGACAGTCTAACCCATCCTAAATCCGCGGCCAGTCGGACAGCGAAGACCAAGAGTTCCATTACCGCAGCCAGAGTCCAAATTACTTCCAAACTCACTCGCGTCTCGCATCTTTGAATACTAATTACTCCGGTATGCAAAAATAGGAAGAAATCGTTTCATTTCTCCTGATCGCAGCATGAACAAAGGCGCCGAGGATCACCGCACAAGAAAACGTGCAAGTGTAGACAGAATCGATGGGAGGACATAAATTAATCCGTGTGACTAAACTGCACTGGACACACATCTGGGCGGTCTAGCAAAGAAATCAACATAGCTGTAAATTAGAAGTACTGGGTTCGAACTCAACGTGCCGTGAGTGCATTGTAAGACAGATGAAGAATTGCCTCGACTGAACATTAAAGAAAGATTAACTAAACTACCTTTGACATGTCGCGTCTAATCTTAAATCAGTATATCACCATAGGGATCTAGGAGAATGACTCAAACGATTACTAATAAACTACAAACACTCATTATTGTATCACACAAAATTCTCCTAATTTCCCCATTTCAAAAGTGGAACAGAGAGGAGTCTCGACAAACCAACAGCCCGCACAGGTATATTATGCATAATGCCGCTGCCTGAATGCCGACACAAAAGTCCGCCACGAAAAATACAGTTCATCGTTCCGTTACCTGCTGGCGTAGGCGTTCATGTCTTCTCACAGATCTCGGTCTTTGGTGTTCTGGACCAAGTCTGCTGATGATATTCTTCCATGCCATTGCCTCAATTCATCCCGCATCATTTCTATTGGTCTGTTTCCGCCTCTCTTCCCCTTGATCTTTCCAGTTGTCATGGTGTTCTCCAATGCCGCTCTTCTCATCACATGACCAAAGAAAACAGTTTGTCTCTTTCTTATTGTTGTATATTGTGTTCTAGTCTCATTAGCCTCTTTCAGGCAATCGTCGTTAGTTACTCTCGCAGTCCAAGGAATTCGCAACATTCGCTTCAGGAACAACATCTCTGTTGCTACCAAATTCATCCTAATTTGTTCATTCAAATTCCAAGATTTATTACCATACAACAAAACGGGTTCTATATAGCATTTCGTCACTCTCTTTTTTACATTCAATGTTAGTAACTTATTGCTTAAGGTACTTTTCATTTTCTGAAATTCAGATTAAAATAAATGCAATGGTATGACAGATAAGGATGACTTGATAAGGATGCTTGAAGATCTACAAATTGATGGAAAAGACCTTAGACTTGTAAAAAACATATATTGGAAACAACAAGCTGCCATTAGAATTGAGAACGATGTAGACCAATATCAGCCTATTAAAAGAGGTCGTACAAATTTGCTCTTTTGCCCGCTCAAAAGTCTCGATAAGCGCCCACTCTCTCCCTCTCTCTCTCTCTCTCTCTCTCTCTCTCTCTCTCTCTCTCTCTCTCTCTCTCTCTCGATGAGTAGTGGACCTGCAGTCAGTGAGCTGGTATAGCTTTTCGGTCAGTCCTGCCGGCGTAGCTTGAAAGCTCGTCGGAAGGCGTCCAGTGGTTTTGCATGTATCACTTTGTACCGGGAGGGCGCGCTTTAGCGATGCTACTCTTGGCCTGCGTGTGCGTGAATAGTCCGTTCGATAGATATCCGATTGATCCTGCCAGTAGTCATATCCATTGTAAACTGATGAGACTCAGCCGAAGATTTGTTCGCAACTTAGACGAGCAACATCTTCTGTAGGCAGAATCTCGCTGGCGCATGTGTGTGTGGTCTGTTCTGGAGGTCAGGCTGTCTATCAGTATTCATACGCTTGTCGCTTGTCACTACCCTTGTCTTAAAGCTGAAAATTAAAGGAATTGACGGAAGGGCCGTTTGCACGAGGCTCTAGGCTACCATTTGTATTTGAGAGCCAATATATACAGGGATAACTGGCCTGTGGCAGCCTAACGTCCGCTGCGTCTGTGTCCGTCTCCAGTCGTCTTGCCATGCTCGCCACTGGAACCAGATGGACTCAGACGAGAGAGTGAGGTCGACGGAGTTGCGCAACCACCTCCTCACTATAATCCAAACTAAAGCGCAAGTCATTCGTTCTTCATCAAATCAAAAGATGCAATGAATGAATGGTCCTCATCATTCGTTATGGACGAACATCCATTAAAAGAGGTGTGAGACAGGGATGTGTAATGTCTCCAGATCTTTTTTCCCTGTACAGTGAGAATATTTTCAGAAATAAAAAAGATATGGAAGGAATCAACATTGGGGGACGATACATTAATAACGTTAGATATGCAGATGATACAGCCTTGATTGCAGACAATGAACAGGACCTGCAAAATTTAGTAGATGCGGTTGTTGCACACAGTGAACAACTAAGGTTAGAACTGAATAGTAAGAAGACACAGATTATGGTCGTCACTGGAAAGAAGGAAATACCACAATGTGATATACGAGTAAATGGGCATATTCTTAAGCAAGTGAATCGATTCAGTTATCTCGGAACAGTCATAACATTTGATGGGAGATGCCTCGAAGAGATTAGAACAAGAATTATCATTGCGAAGGTAGCGTTTTTCAAGGTGGGGCTCATGAAGAGAACTGGAATACCAGTAATACCAGTGAACCAAGAGGCTAGGAAAAGACGCTGATACTGGTTAGGCCAAACAATGAGACATGAGAATTGTATCATTAGACAAGCCTGTATCTGGAATCTCTACATGACAAAAGAAACAAGGGAAGACCTAAAACCATGAGGAGACGAGAAGTAGAGGCACACATAAATATGGGTAGGAATGAACACATGAACTTTATTTTCAAAGGATCACAAATTGGGCACGTAGGCCCGTCTTACGTTCGGACCTTCCAATAACTCATCTTTCATACATCAATTATCTATTGTGCATGTTGCATTCACATAGGGGGAAAACCACTGTCAAATGAAAGGTGTGAACATTAAAAAATGCATATTACCATATTAAGAGACAAACAGGCTGGTAGGCACACATACATACACACATGCATAAATTAACACACTCACACACATACACACACAGACATTCTTCTTCTTCTCTTCCTCCTCCTCTTTTCCTCCTTCTTCTTCTTCTTCTTCTTCTTCTTCTTCTTCTTCTTCTTCTTCTTCTTCTTCTTCTTCTTCTTCTTCTTCTTCTTCTTCTTCTTCTTCTTCTTCCTCCTCTTCTTCTTCTTCTTCTTCTTCTTCTTCTTCTTCTTCTTCTTCTTCTTCTTCTTCTTCTTCTTCTTCTTCTTCTTCTTCTTCTTCTTCTTCTTCTTCCTCTTCTTCTTCTTCTTCTTCTTCCGCTGCTGCTGCTCCTCCCCCTCCTACTCCCCATCTTCCGTCTGAATATCCTACATCACATCTTGTCTCTCTATTTATCTCCCGACAGACAATCTTATTCCGTACAATCTATTGTTCCCTATAAGAGACCGGAAACCAACAAGAAACATACGGCCAGATATCTAGGCCAAGACCTGGCGGACCACAACAATCCAACACCTGTGAGCAGTATTTAAGAAAAGAGATGAAGTGTAGGAGGTAGAGAGTGTGGAGATTCAGTTAACGACCGGGTTCGTGTAAGAGTTGCACTTCTAGATTACACTGACGTCAGATGTGACCTTTCGCCGAGGCTGTATCTGTGATTGTGTGTCGGATTGCTCATTATAAGGCGAGCTGTGATTGGTTGTGTTCTGTTTAGTCTAGAAAGTAAGCCGATTGTGTCACACAGGCTGAACCATTGTGTCAATGGGCGGAGCCGATTTGGTGGCCGAAATGTTGTGTCTAGACGGACTCATCATCATCATCTTCCACTTCTGCCGTCAGGCGACGTGGGGAGGATTACTTTGCGCTCCAGCGCCCGGTGGGCGGCACTGGATAGTGTCATTCTGTGTGATTGGACAATGTCTTTGAAGTCGTCAATCCATTGTCTTCTTGGACGTCCTCTTGGTGTCGTCGCAGATGATCTTTGATGTCAGTTAGTTAGTTAGTCGCAGTTCCAACTTCACAGCAACGGGTCGTCCCCATTATGCTCCGTTCCTGTGCCAGTGAATATCACACAAAATGCTCCCCACTGCCCAATGTGAAAAGTGGAAAAGACAGGAGTCTCGACAAATAACAGCCCGCACAGATACATTGTGCATAATGCCACCACCTCAATGTCAACACAATAGTCCCCCACAAAATACCCAGTTCATTTCTGATGGAATCGGCAGTCATTTTCCCATCTGGATGTTTACTAGATGTTCACTCACACAGTCCACGAAATACAGTTCATCGTCGATGGCAGTGGCAGTCAACCAGAAGCCCAGCAGCCACGCATTTCTGCATAAGGCAAAAACCGGTCAACTCTGGGACGTAGCCATCTGCCATCGCTCCGAACATGCAGTCACGTTCCAAAAGACCTCGGACAGATTCAAAAACATTTCACACGAAACTCACAGCTCACAGTGTCGCGCCACGCACTCACTCAGTAGCAGGGCGACGGAACCATTAAGCCTCATTTGATGTAAGGCCAGTGATGGTAGTTGATGGTGTTGCATTCTAACGACATGGCCAAACCACTTGATCTTCTGTCTTTCAATAAATGTGGCACAAGGTGTTGATCCCACTGTCTGTCTGATAACAGCATTTCTTACTCGGTTTCGGATTGTTAAGTTGGCAGCTCTTCTCAGGCATCTCATCTCGCAGGTGTTGATTTTGCAAAAGTGTGATATAGATAATGTCCAAGTTTGAGATTGGTAGCATAGGGTTGGTGTGAATATGCTGTTTATTATCAGTCGTTTTGCGGACATGTGTATATTTGGATGTTTCAGTATGGGTGATAGTTGATATGTTAGTGCACTAGCTTTTTGACATCTGATTTCGATTTCTCTGTACAATCTGTCATCTTCTGTGATCATACTTCCAAGATATTTGAAATCTTTGTGTATTGTTGTAATTATTGCTGCACAGACAGACAGACAGACAGACATACAGACAGACAGACAGACAGACAGACAGACAGACAGACAGACAGAGAAATCCTAAACACAACAGCATTGGCACCTTGCCGTCTTGACAGACGATAGTTTGTGCTTTAAAAGGGCATAATAACTTTTAACTATGGCGGTAGCGAGTGTGACTGATAAGGCCAATTTGCGCTGTAAATGTCCGTTCACAGTGGGTGCATCTGAACACGTGGTCATTTCCACCATCATGCACCATCTTACGTCTCAAACGCTTGGTGTGTGACTTTTCTGCAATAATTTTCTCCTTTGACTTTATTCCATTTCTGATATTTGCCCTCCATGCAACACGTTCAGCGGCGACTTGCTCCCAATGTGCATTATCAATGCCTCTATCAATCATGTCCCGCTTACACACATCTTTGTATCGTAGTAGAGGCCGACCCTGAGATCTCTTACCCATCTGTAATTCACCAAAAAAGATATCCTTTGGTATTCTACCATCATCCATCCTCCTAAGATGTCCTATCCATCTAAGTCTACGAAGACTGAGCATGGAATAAACTGTCACACAACCTGATCTTTCCAATACTTCAGTATTTGTGATTTTGTCTTGCCACTTAATACCAAGAATTCTTCGCAGACACCGCATATGAAAGCTGTTTAAATTGTTCTCTTGGTGTGAGTAAGTTGTCCAGGTTTCACTGCCATAGAGAAGAGTACTAAGGACACAGGCTTGATAGACAAGGACTTTTGTTTTGGCAGTAAGCTTCCTGTTCTCCCAGACTCTTTTTCTTAACCTGTTCATTGTTGTTGCTGCCTTACCAATCCGGATGTTGATTTCCTGATCTAGGGATAATTTGCTATTTACCACTGATCCTAGATATGTAAAATGGTCTACTATCTCTAGTTCGGCGTCGTCAATAAAGATTGATGGTACCCCATGTGCACCTTGTGACATAATCTGTGTCTTCTTTTTGCTAATTGTTAAACCAAATTCAGAACAAGCATTGGAGAATGCAGATAGTAGACATTGCAATTCTTCCTCAGAGTGGGTCGTAACTGCAGCATCATCTGCAAAAAGCAACTCTCTGATCAGTACCCTCCTAATTTTGGTCTTAGCCTTCAATCTCTGAGCATTGTAGAGGCCGCCATCTGAGCGTGAGTGAATGTATATACCACCATCCTGATCACGAAATGCATATTTCAGTAGAAGTGAAAAGTATATTCCAAAGAGGGTGGGAGCTAGTACACAACCTTGCTTAACT
>OY992876.1:436063928-436081428 GCA_963921405.1 Cepaea hortensis
ATGCCTTAATCCGTCGACTAGATCACCCTGCCCCATCTTCTTATCTTACATTTTCCGTTCACCAATTTCACTGACAAATATCTCCACCCTTGTCCCAATTTCCTAAGTGCACAATTTTCCCGTCTTCCCCATATTTCTTTCAGCAAAATCGAAAAGTAGAAGCAGCTTTATCTTCAGCATGCATAATTCAAAGTATCTTTCCCAGGGGAAAGACTAAATGGGAAAAGAAAAGCCACAAAACCGCATTCGTCCCTGGACCTACCATTGTATAATTTCCACCCCAATTGGTAATCTGCTGGCTGTGTGACTCGGTCTTTGACTGCAGACACCGGGTCTGCATCGGATATCCGGCCATTAATCTATCCGGAACTATTAAGTCTTCATTCTTGGGAAATGAAGATCGAAAGTGATTAGTGGTCTCGACTTTTTGTGCTTTGCCGGCCAGGGAACAGACATCCAACTTCTCCGCGTCGGGACGCGATGAGAAACGGAGAGGTGGTTGTTGTGTGACCAGAGATGACTGTGAGAAATTTACTAGATCGTTAAGCGTTTCCTATGATTTCTACTTATTTTACTTTTTATCATGTGTTTATCACACTATTTCAATAGTCCGTAGGGGATCCTTATATCTGTGTCAATTGAGGTAAAAACAGGAATTATTAACAGCTATATCGAGCCAATCCTTGTGTACGAAAGCGAATCATGGACAGTGGGAAATTATGATGAAGCTGCGGAGATGTGATTTTATTGAAGAATGATGAGAACACTGTGGTCGGATAGAAAGACCAATAAGAAGCGAGCTCACAAAGAGAACTGGTTACTCGCATCAGAAGATGAAGGTCCACATTCTTTTGGGCATGTCATGAGAAGGGCAAAGCTGGAGTATATATATATATATATATATATATATATATATATATATATATATATATATATATATATATATATATATATATATATATATAGACAGACAGACATGACTGACAGACTGACAGACAAGATAGACAGACAGACTGATAGATCCTAACTACTACTACTACTGTTACTGCTACTACTACTACTACTACTACTACTACTACTACTACTACTACTACTACTACTACTACTACTAATACTACAACAACAACAACAACTACTACTACTGTTGTTGTTGTTTGTCCATCAAGAATAATGATGACCATTCATTTCATCCAGTGGGGTTGAAGGTATGGAGCCGTGGGTTCTAAGATGGCTGATAAGGCCTATTTTGGCTCGAAATGTTCTTTGACAATGTGGGCAAGGAATGCTTGACGTTTCTGGGGGAGGATTTTCTGCAGTGGTTTTTCTGTCCTGCCTTTTCTTCACAGCTCTTGCAGTCCTGGTTGCCTCACATATGACTGCACCCTTGCGTAATGATGCACGCCACGAATTTCGGTCTCTGGCTGCAGCCTCCCGGGTGTCATGATGAATTCCAAAAGCCTTCAGTGAAATTTTCAGAGTGTCTTTAAAGCGTTTCCTCTGGCCACCTTGGGAGCGTTTACCATAACGCAGTTCGCTGTAAAAAATTTGTTTAGGGAGCCTGTGATCTGGCATGCGAGTCAAGTGACCAGCCCAGCGAATCTGATTCTTCATCAGTAGAGTGTGGATACTGGGCATGGATGCTCTTTCTAGGACTTCAGTGTCTGGAATCTTGTCTTGCCATTTAATCTTCAGTAGCTTCCTTAGGCAGACTGTGTGGAAGTGGTTTAATTTCCTAGCGTGTCGCTGATAAACAGTCCAGGTTTCACAAGCATATAGCAGTGTGGATAATACAACTGCTTTGTAGACTTTTAACTTTGTTTGCAGGCTTATTCCAGTTCTGTCCCATACATTCTTGTACAGTCTGCCAAAGGCTGCACTGGCCTTGGAGATTCTTGCATTCACTTCGTCATCAATTGTGGCAGCTTATGACACAGTGCTGCCAAGATAGGTGAATTTGTCCACAACACTTAGTCTATGATCATTCACTTTGATATTCGGCACAGTGTGATTATTCCCTGGAGCTGGCTGGTACATAACTACAGTCTTCTCCAGGTTGATATTGAGCCCAAAGTTGGCACAGGCATGTGAGAAAGCTGAGACATTATGTTGCATGTCCGCCTCTGAGTTGGCGTACAAAGCGCAATCATCAGCAAACAGGAGCTCTCTGACGGTGTCGCTGTTAATTTTGGTTTTAGCTTTCAGCCTTCTGAGATTGAATAACTTTCCATCCATACGGTAGTTGATGTCTATTCCAATGTCGTCGTTTCCGAAGGCATTCATCAGCATGGCTGAAAACATGAGGCTGAACAGTGTTGGTGCCAGGAAACATCCTTGCTTCACTCCATTGGTGACAGGAAAGGGTTCAGACAGTTCGCCATTTTCCTGCACTCTTGCCTGCATGTCATCATGAAATAGCCGCACTATTTGGACAAACTTTCGTGGACAGCCATATTTTGCCATAATCTTCCACAGTCCTTCTCTGCTGACTGTATCAAAAGCCTTGGTAAGGTCAATGAAAGTGGAGAACATTTCGCAGTTCTGTTCCTGACATAAATCTTGCAGCTGCCTTGCAGCGAAAATCATGTCAACAGTTCCACGTTCTTTTCTGAAGCCACACTGACTCTCAGGAAGAAGACCTTGATCGAGATGGGCTGTGAGGCGATTGAGAAGAATTCTGGCGAGTATCTTCCCTGCAATTGAGAGCAAGGAGATGCCTCGGTGGTTGTCACAGGATTGGCGGTTTCCTTTACGTTTGTAAAGGTGGACTATTGACGCGTCCTTGAAATCTTGTGGCATGGTCTCGTTCACCCATATGTTTGTACAGACTTGGTGAAGCTGCTCTGTTAGGATCGGCCCACCTGCCTTGTATATCTCTGCTGGGATGGAGTCAGGACCAGGTGCCTTGCCGCTGGAGAGTTGCTGGATGGCTTTGTTTACTTCCACTATGGTTGGCAGGTCATCAAGTGTCTCATTGGTAGGAACTTGAGGAAGGCAATTGATGGTTTCATCATCGAAGAAGGAAGTTGCATTTAAGATGTTGCTGAAATGCTCTGCCCAGCGTTAAAGGATTTCTTTCGTATCGGTGATCAATGTTCCCCCATCTGCACTGAGGAGGGGAACTATGCCTGGTGATGTAGGACCATAGACCGCTTTCAGTGAGTCGTAGAAGTTTTTCATATCATGTCTGTCAGCAAAGCCCTGAATTTCATCAGCTTTGCTGCTCAGCCAGGAGTCCCGCATGTGCCGAAGTTTCTGCTGTACTACTCTCTGAATGTTCTTGAATGCATCTTTTTTTTTATGTTGACATTGGGTAATTCAAATGTGCCTTGAGGAGAAGATGTTTCTCGGCCAGCAATTGGTTGCTGTCTTCGGAATTTTCATCAAACCAGTCTTTATGCTTTCGGGGGGCTGGGCCCAGGATTTCCATAGCAGTGTTGTAAATTATGTCCTTTAGGGCTCTCCATTCTGTTTCTGTATCCTGTTTAGCTGCAGCATTTGGCTTGAGGCGGTCTTCCAGCATATTTTCAAACGACTGCTGCATTTTCTTGCTGTTTAGGCGGGTGACATTTAGCTTATTTTGCATTTTCACCCCTTGAGGACGCCGTGGTGGCCTGGTGTGAATGTTTATTTTCGAGACAATGAGACGATGGTCTGTCCAACATTCGGCACCACACATGGATTTTGTCACTCGGACGTCTTGTCTGTCACTACTCCTGACAATGACATAGTCAATGAGGTGCCAGTGTTTCGAGCATGGGTGCATCCACGATGTCCTATTTCTCATAGGGAGACGGAAAATTGTGTTCGTAATCAGTAGATCATGTTCGGCACATGTCTGAAGGAGGTGGAGTCCATTCCTGTTACAATTTCCGACTCCATGCTTTCCAATAATGCCACTCCAAGAGGTGGTGTCCGTGCCTACTCTGGCATTGAAATCCCCAAGTAGTATCAGTTTGTCTCCTTTGGGAACAGATGTTAATACATTGCGTAGGTCCTCATAGAACTTGTTCTTGACATCAAATTCGTTGGTCATAGTTGGTGCGTAGACACTCACAATGGTTGCATGCTTCCTTCCATTCAGCAGGGGCAACTTCATGGTCATGAGCCTGTCGTTTATAGCCTTTGGAAATCCAGCTAATTTGCCGACAAGGGCCGACTTAATGGCAAATCCCACACCGGATTGGCGTCTTTCCTCGCTTTTCCTTCCACTACAGAAAAATGTGTAGCCGGCACCTATTTCAGAGATTTGGCCTTCTTCTGCAAGTCGTGTCTCGCTCAAGGCTGCAATGTCGATGTTGTACCTGCCCAGCTCTCTCCCAATCAGTGCTGTTCGTCTCTCTCGACCCGACGCGCCGTCTCTGTCAAGTAGGGTGCGTACATTCCAAGTTCCAATTGTTAAGGGAATATGGTTTACTCTTTTAGCTTTGCTTGTTTTATCTTTGTTTCTATGTCGACCGCAGTTAAGGGTACCCACCAACCGCGGCTAGCTGGTTAGATAGTGATGGAGCAGACAATGTTTAGGGCACCTTTTCTAGCCCCTTCCTCATGCTATGGAGGTGAGCAGTGTGTTCCTATAGAGGGCTGCTCAGTCGCTCAGGGGGCTGCCGAATCCCACTGCTGCTCCGGTCAGTAGAAGACGACCATATGGCCTGAGCCGCCTGTGTGCAGGTCTGCGACTACGGCTGCCACCGTACCCATGCCTGCCGCTTCGCCGCTCGCCCATCGCCACAGGGCTTGAAGGTGATATATGACGTTGGATGAAGAAAGACTTGCGCAATGAATTGGATTAAAGTGAGGAAGAGTTGCGCAATTCGTCGACCTTACTCTCTCGCCTGAGTCCATCTGAATCCAGTGGTAGGACAAGTCAAGACGACTGGAGACGAATGCAGGTGCAGTGGATGACCAGGGCGCTCTACGTGCCTTGCCGTGCTTATTACGTTCCACAACGCTTTGCAGGTAAACGCCGTCTTGCCCGTTGAATCGGGAATGATTTCTTCCGCGCAGTCTGCCGAATCCTGTCTTCACATGCTGGGTAGGCATACCCTAGTTTACCTCTTGGTTTGACACCAAATCGGATACCCATGCCTGGTTTAGCCAGCCTTTCACAGCTGTTGCCCGGGGGGTGGCCGCTGTCGCATGCTGACAGCTACTAGGAGCCACAGGCACGAGCTGGGTGTCAGGTTTGGACCAGTGGGGGATGGGTCCTGAAAAGGACATGAGAGTCATCCTTACCAATGCCTGACACCCCGAACAACAACAACAACAACTACTACTACTACTACTACTACTACTACTACTGTTACTACTACTACTACTACTACTACTACTACTACTACTACTACTACTACTACTACTACTACTACTACTACTACTACTACTACTACCTCATCTATATATATATATATATATATATATATATATATATATATATATATATGTGTAGAGAGAGAGAGAGAGAGAGAGAGAGAGAGAGAGAGAGAGAGAGAGAGAGAGAGAGACAGAGACAGAGACAGAGACAGAGACAGAGACAGAGGTAATGTTTCACCCTGTAACACGATCACCAGAGTCGTGGATAAGCTTTGTATTCTTGTCTCAACCATGCCACGTGGTCAAGCCATCCAGCTATTTACTTCCCAGCTTATCCCTTGTTCTTTCCCCCTCAATCTTGCCAGTTGTCACCAAGTTCTCTAGTTTATTTCCTCTCATGATGTGCTCATTGGTGTCAGGTCTTAGTCAGATATGACTGAGCTACCGTATAACAGTAGAAGGTACTACCTGCTTTCTGTTAACGCCGAACGTTGGGCGGCGCTTACCAATCCCGACACCCCACATTGTGCCAACGGCTTCGGGCGGAAGAGTGCAATTGGGAGGGTACAAGCCTTACCCTGGTGCGAGGAAATGCAACCTAAAGACAAAATGTCATGGCAGGGCAGACCAGGCCCTAAGCCTTGGTTGGCGGCTGGTCTAGGATCGAAGCTCCAACAGGCGGACAGTTAGAGCATTGCTTTGCTGATCCGGCAGCTTCTGCAGCTTGTCTTGTTCCAGATGTAGAGGTGTTACCATTCCTCTGGAGTGAACTAGGCAGGCCGAGAGAGGGATCATGCTGCATGGGCAACACATGATCTCTATATTTTAGCCCAGGCTTTGTGCTATAGAGAGGCAATAACTCCATCCCTGGTCTTAACTGGTCTCGGAATCAAAGCGAGAGGCAACTGTTACGGGTTATAAGTCTCTGTCAATTGGCATAGACATGGGGCGCCACGCGTTGCATCTGACGGTGGGAGACACCTACAGGTGTCACTGATCAGCCTGATCGCAGGCTGTAAAACCAATGCACCAGGTACTAATAAAAAGAAAAATAGAAACCTCAAGTTACAGCTTGCAACATGGAACGTGAGAACCATGTGTCCAGGATTTTCCACTGACTTGACCAATACTGACGATGTGAGAAAAACGGCGGTGATTGATGCCGAACTCAATCGTTTTAACATTGATATTGCTGGCCTGCAGGAGACTCGCCTCGCTGAGGAAGGGTCACTCAGGGAAAACAATTATACCTTTTTTTTGGAAGAGTAGAGGGCAGGCAGAAAATAGGCAACAAGGTGTGGGCTTTGCAGTGAAGAATTCGCTACTGGGAATGATTGAAATTCCAGCAGGAGGAAATGAAAGACTATTATCCCTGCGCTTGGCAACCTCTTGTGGTTTTGCCACCATTACTACTGCATATCCACCGACACTCGATTCCTCTGATGATGTGAAGGATTCGTTCTATGTGGAGTTAGACTCCGTGATCAAGGCAGTTCCAAAATCTGACTACATTTATATGTTCGGTGATTTCAGTGCTCGTGTGGGCAAGGACTCGAGTTCATGGCCAGTGTGTCTTGGAAAATACAACATCGGTCGCATGAATGAGAATGGGCAAAGGCTGCTGGAGCATTGCACCAGAAATGACCTATGTATTACATACTCCTATTTTAAATCAAAAGAGATGCATAAGGTCACATGGAAACATCCAAGATCTGGCCATTGGCACCAGCCGGACTTCATCATCACACGGAGACAACATCTGAACCATATATCATTGACTCGAATTTACCACAGTGCTGACTGTGATACGGATCATTCTTTGGTTTTTGCAAGGGTTAGACTGAGACCAAAGAGAATGTACACAGCTAAACACAAATCTAGCCCCAGGATTAATATTATCAACACTCACGATCCTGAAAAGCGCTTTCAGTTTCAACTGCAACTTGAAGACGCTTTCACTGACACCAGAAAATTTTTACAGTAAATGAAAAGTGGGGTCAACTTAAGTAAACTCTTTATAAAACTGCCGTAGGGGTTTACGGCACTGTGGATCATAACAGGCAGGACTGGTCTACGGCAAACAGCGAGACTCTGAGCCCTTGATTGATAAGAAGAAGATATCTCTCTTAAGAAACAAGGAAAGACCAACGCGTAACACTCTGAGTGAGCTAAAGCAAGCTAGGAAGGATGTGCAAAAGGCTGTCAGGCAGTGTGCAAATGATTATTGGATCAAGTTATGTGAGTCCATTCAAATCGCAAGTGATAAGGGAAACATAAGAAGCATGTATGAAGGAATAAAGAAAGCCTGTGGTCCAATGATCAAAAGAAGTGAAAACCTTGACTGGAGAAATCATAACTGATAATAAACAGCAGATGGACAAATGGGTAGAGCACTATTTGGAGCTTTACTCAAGTGAGACCAAACTAGCGGATGATGCCCTCAACGCCATAGAGGCTCTACCAACACTTGACCAACTGGACACACTTCCCACCATAACAGAAGTTAAGTGTGCTATAAATGAACTTGCATCTGGCAAGGCTCCAGGTAAGGATGGGATTCCAATAGAGGTTATCAGGAGTGGGCATGATACACTCACTCTACAGATCCACCAGCTAATAGTGCTATGCTGGCGAGAAGGACAAGTCCCACAGGATTTCAAAGATTCAAGCATCATAACGCTGTACAAGAACAAGGGCGATCGGAGCGACTGCAACAACTATAGGGGTATCTCACTTCTGTGTATTGTTGGAAAAGTATTTGCCAGAATTGTTCTGCGCAGACTTCAAGTCCTAGGAGATCAAGTCTACCCAGAATCACAGTGTGGCTTTCGACAGAACCGGTCTACCATTGATATGATATTCTCAATGCGACAAATGCAAGAAAAATGCCGTGAACAGAATCAACCACTGTTTATTGCCTTCATCGACCTCACAAAGGCATTTGATTTGGTCAGTCGTGAGGGTCTGTTCAAGGCACTAAAGCAGATTGGCTGCCCACCAACTCTTCTGTCCATTGTGGAATCGTTCCACACAGGCATGAAGGGTATAATCAAGTTTGATGGTGCAACTTGTGAAGAGTTTGAAATCAAGAGTGGAGTTAAGCAAGGTTGTGTACTAGCTAACACCCTCTTTGGAATATACTTTTCACTTCTACCGAAATATGCCTTTCGTGATCAGGATGGTGGTATATACATTCACTCACGCTCAGATGGCGGCCTCTACAATGCTCAGAGATTGAAGGCCAAGACCAAAATTAGGAGGGTACTGATCAGAGAGTTGCTTTTTGCAGATGATGCTGCAGTTACGACCCACGCTGAGGAAGAATTGCAATGTCTACTATCTGCATTCTCCAATGCTTGTTCTGAATTTGATTTAACAATTAGCAAAAAGAAGACACAGATTATGTCTCAACAATGGGGTACCATCAATCTTTATTGACGACGCCGAACTAGAAATGGTAGACCTATTTACATATCTAGGATCAGTGGTAAATAGCAAATTATCTCTAGATCAGGAAATCAACACCCAGATTGGTAAGGCAGCAACAACAATGAACAGGTTAAGAAAAAGAGTCTAGGAGAACAGGAAGCTTACTGCCAAAATAAAAGTCCTTGTCTATCAAGCCTGTGTCCTTAGTACTCTTCTTTATGGCAGTGAAACTTGGACAACTTACTCACACCAAGAGAAACGTTTAAACAGCTTTCATATGCGGTGTCTGCGAAGAATTCTTGGTATTAAGTGGCAAAACAAAATCACAAATTCTGAAGTATTGGAAAGATCAGGTTGTGTGGCGATTTATTCCATGCTCAGTCTTCGTAGACTTAGATGGATAGGACATCCTAGGAGGATAGATGATGGTAGAATACCAAAAGACATCTTTTTTGGTGAATTACAGATGGGTAAGAGATCTCAGGGTCGGCCTCTACTACGATACAAAGATGTATGTAAGCGGGACATGATTGATACAGGTATTGATAATGCACATTGGGAGCAAGTCGCCGCTGAACGTGTTGCATGGAGAGCAAAGATCAGAAATAGAATAAAGACAAAGGAGAAAATTATTGCAGATAAGTCACACACCGAGCGTGTGAGACGTAAGATGGTGCATGGTGGTGGAAATGACCATGTGTTCACATGCACCCACTGTGAACGGACATTTGCAGCGCGAATTGGCCTTATCAGTCACATACGCTACCGCCATAGGTAAAAGTTATTATGCCTTTTTAAAGCACAAACTATCATCTGTCAAGACGGCAAGGTGCCAATGATGTGCTCAAAAATCTTTGACTGTCTAAGTCTAATTGGATGTTCCAAATCAGTAACAAAACGCCTTTATTCAATCCAAAAAGGGCAATGCGTTTAATTACTTAAATGCTTACCGACAATTCTAACCTACTTAAACGTCTTCAGTTACTCAATCAATCAATCATGTGCCATGCCGGAAAGCGTGGGCAGTCATGATTCGCCATTTCACTCGATCGCCAGAGTGTGGGGATCAGTGTTAATGTCTCTTCCATGCCATGTAGCCAAGCCATCCAGGTATTTTCCTCTCTGTCTTCCTCTTGGTCTGTTCCCTTCGATCTTGCCAGTTGTCACTAAGTTCTCCAATCCATTTCTTCTCATAACATGTCCAAAAAATTTTGACTGTCAACGTCTAATTTCTCTAATCAATTTACGATTGTCATTTGTCTCCTGCAGTACTTGGTCATTGGTTTTTCTGTCTGTCCATGGTATTCTTTGAATTTTCCTCAGAAACCACATTTCTGCAGCCATCAGATGTTTTTCAGCTTGACTGCTCATTGTCCAAGTTTCACATCCATACAAAAGAACAGGCTCTATGTATCCCCTCAACACTCTTTTTCTCGTTTCAACTGACATCTTTTTATTGGTCAGAATGTTTTTCATCTTGCTAAAGGTTATTTTCGCCATGGTGATTCTTGTTCTTTTCTCTTCAAGGCATCTCCCATCAGATGTTATGACTGTTCCGAGATAATTGTACCGATTCACTTGTTGAAGAATAGTCTCATTTACTTGTATATTACATTGTGGTATTTCGTTATTCCTAGTAACTACCATAACCTGTGTCTTTTTACAATTTAATTCTAACCCCAATAGCTCACTGTGTACAACAACCGCATCTACTAATTGTTGCAGATCCTGCGCATTGTCTGCAATCAATACTGTATCAACTGCATCTTAAATTACTGCCACTCCACAAACGCTTACTTTTTAATTAGGCCAAACTAATTCACAAAATCCTATTTCAAAATGCTGCACGCAACCTTTGGCCATTGTTTAAATATAGCGTAAGACATAGTGAACGACTAAAATACTTCATGTCCCTAAACCTAGGATAGACGTATACAAAATAAGCTTAACGTACTCTGCCGTTCAGTTGTGGAACAATCTTCCACAAGAAATCAAAGACACCACCTATCACTATGCATACAGTTGTAACCTGTTTGAACAATATCTCAGTGCAGACTAAATTCCCCCCCCCCCCCTCTTCCAAAGCAAAAACAAAAATAATAAAATTGATCTCAAACGACAACTAATGATAAATTCCGGATCCGGTCAAGGATATGGACTACCGACGAGTTCAAACGAGAGCGAAACTCGAGTCTAGTGCTTCCACATTGACGTGGATAGGCCTTAGGTTCATACCAGAATACGATCAGCGTTGCCAGTAGTGGGTTGTGCTCAATACTTAAATCTCAAATCCCGAAACAACCAAATAAATTAATATAATAAACATGCCCATATATATGGTACGTTACAACTTCCTTAGGTATTTAAAATGGCCATGTTAACAATTGTCTTAGTGAGTCATGTATTATTGATTATTTTCCATGCGGTTTAATGCATCTTATTCTGTTGTTGTCTAAGATGAGCTTCATAAGTGATATATGAATTAAATAACGTATGAGAAGAAAGAGAGAAGAAAGGCAGTATGACAGACGGGCCTGCGTGCCCAATTCTTAATCCTTTCAAAATAAAGTTCGGTCGTTCGTTTTCTTATCATTACGGTTTTCATCTGCTTCTTGTACAACTTGCTCATTGTTTTTGCCCGTTAGTCCATGCTATTCTTTGTATCTTCCACAGAAAGCACATTTTCAGAGCCATTATATGTTTGTCAGATTGTTTGCTCATTGTCCATGTCTTACATCCATACAAAAGTACAGGTTCTATGTACCACGCAATACCCATTTTCTCGTCGCAATTGACATCTTTTTATTGGTCAGTATGTTTTGCATCTACAAAAGGCTACTTTTGCCATACATCTAATTAAAATGTTTTGTTTGTTTTTCAGATAAACCTTCCTTCGTGAGCTTACATCTGTGAGTTGCGTGTGTTGTCGTCTTTAGCTTATTTATGTTGATCAGGTGGAGATTGTCTCGGCTTCATTATCAGTATCAACGTTATAATCATCATTGTGGTCATCTTCATCAGCAACATCAAAATAATCATAATTGTCATCATCATCATCATTATCATCAGTGTCGTTATTTCCATTATCATTTTCATCAGCATCGTCTTCATCGTTATAATTATATTCACTGTCATGTCTGTCTGTCAGTCTGCCTGCCTGCCTGCCTGCCTGCCTGCCTGCCTGTCTGTCTGTCTGTTTGTCTGTCTGTCTGTCGGTCTGTCGGTATGTATCACATTCATTTGATAATGTTTTATTTCTCCTATGTGAATGTAATATGCACGATTGATGAACGAAAGATGAATGTTTAGAAGGGTCGAATGTAAGACGGGCCTGCGTGCCCAATTTGTGACCCTTTAAAAATAAAGTTCGCTCGTTCGTTCGTTCTCTCTTTAGTGGCACGTATTTCTGCACAAAGCCGCCAAGATTACAATGAAATATTCCGGGAAGAAAAGGAGGACGATGTGATATTCAATAAATCACACAGCGAGAGCCGGTCTATAAAATAGGGTACTATCACCATGTCAAGTGGAGCACCATGCCAGGTGAAGCACCATGCCAGGTGGAGCACCATGCCAGGTGGAGCACCATGCCAGGTGTAGCACCATGCCAGGTGGAGCACCATGCCAGGTGGAAAACCCTACCTAGTGGATCTCCATGCCAGGTGGAGTACCTCCAGGTGGAACACCATGCCAGGTGGAGCTGGAGCACCATGCCAAGTAGAGCACCATGCCAGGTGGAGCACCGTGCAATGTGGAGCACCATGCCAGGTGGAGCTCCATGCCAGGTGGAACACCATGCCAGGTGGAGCTGGAGCACCATGCCAAGTGAAGCACCATGCCAGGTGGAGCTCCATGCCAGGTGAAGCTCCATGCCAGGTGGAGCTGGAGCACCATGCCAAGTGAAGCACCATGCCAGGTGGAGCTCCATGCCAGGTGGAGCTCCATGCCAGGTGAAGCACCATGCCAGGTGGAGCTCCATGCCAGGTGGAGCTCCATGCCAGGTGAAGCACCATGCCATGTGGAGCTCCATGCCAGGTGGAGCTCCATGCCAGGTGAAGCACCATGCCATGTGGAGCTCCATGCCAGGTGAAGCACCATGCCAGGTGAAGCACCATGCCAGGTGGAGCACCATGCCAGGTGGGCATCATGCCAGGTCGAGCACCATTCCAGTTCAAGCACCATGCCAGGTCGAGCACTATGCCATGTCAAACACCATGCCAGGTGGAGCTCCATGCCATGTCAAACACCATGCCAGGTGGAGCTCCATGCCAGGTGGAGCTCCATGCCAGGTGGAGCTCCATGCCAGGCCGGGCTACCGGTAGTGAACTCATTTAATCCTAGAAACATTCTGCTTACGAATCTTAGAGGGCTTGGAGAAAAGGCGATGGAACTTCAATAAACTCTCCCCACGACGCCTAACGATATACGTGGAATACAACAGCAACGCACAACATATACCCAATATGCTTAAGTCGTGATAAGAAGACCTTTACTTATAATAAATATCATTGACAGCTGTACCACTAAGTGTCTCTCTTGTAGCCATCATCGCCATTGACAGCTGTACCACTAAGTGCCACACTTGTAGCCATCATCGCCATTGACAGCTGTACCACTAAGTGCCACATTTGTAGCCATCATCGCCATTGACAGCTGTACCACTAAGTGCCACACTTGTAGCCATCATCGCCATTGACAGCTGTACCACTAAGTGCCACACTTGTAGCCATCATCGCCATTGACAGCTGTACCACTAAGTGCCACATTTGTAGCCATCATCGCCATTGACAGCTGTACCACTAAGTGCCACACTTGTAGCCATCATTGACAGCTGTACCACTAAGTGCCACACTTGTAGCCATCATCGCCATTGACAGCTGTACCACTAAGTGCCACACTTGTAGCCATCATCGCCATTGACAGCTGTACCACTAAGTGCCACACTTGTAGCCATCATCGCCATTGACAGCTGTACCACTAAGTGCCACATTTGTAGCCATCATTGACAGCTGTACCACTAAGTGCCACACTTGTAGCCATCATCACCATTGACAGCTGTACCACTAAGTGCCACACTTGTAGCCATCATCACCATTGACAGCTGTATCACTAAGTGCCACACTTGTAGCCATTATCACCATTGACAGCTGTACCACTAAATGCCACACTAGTAGCCATCATTGACAGCTGTACCACTAAGTGCCACACTAGTAGCCATCATTGACAGCTGTACCACTAAGTGCCACACTAGTAGCCATCATTGACAGCTGTACCACTAAGTGCCACACTTGTAGCCATCATTGACAGCTGTACCACTAAGTGCCACACTTGTAGCCATCATTGACAGCTGTACCACTAAGTGCCACACTTGTAGCCATCATTGACAGCTGTACCACTAAGTGCCACACTAGTAGCCATCATTGACAGCTGTACCACTAAGTGCCACACTTGTAGCCATCATTGACAGCTGTACCACTAAGTGCCACCCTTGTAGCCATCATCGCCATTGACAGCTGTACCACTTAGTGCCACACTTGTAGCCATCATCGCCATTGACAGCTGTACCACTAAGTGCCACACTTGTAGCCATCATTGACAGCTGTACCACTAAGTGCCACACTTGTAGCCATCATTGACAGCTGTACCACTAAGTGCCACACTTGTAGCCATCATTGACAGCTGTACCACTAAGTGCCACACTTGTAGCCATCATCGCCATTGACAGATGTACCACTAAGTGCCACACTTGTAGCCATCATTGCCATTGACAGCTGTACCACTAAGTGCCACACTTGTAGCCATCATTGACAGTTGTACCACTAAGTGCCAAACTTGTAGCCATCATTGACAGCTGTACCACTAAGTGCGACACTTGTAGCCATCATCGCCATTGACAGCTGTACCACTAAGTGCCACACTTGTAGCCATCATCGCCATTGACAGCTGTACCACTAAGTGCCACACTTGTAGCCATCATCGCAACATTGCGATTTATAACTACCACCACCATTGCCACATCTGTACTGATTCATAATTTACACACAGTTTCCCCTAGATCACAACAAATGTACTCACTCCCTCAAATTACAAACATATTTCCCCAGATCACAACAAATGTACTGACTCTCTCAATTTAAAGATTACAACAAATATGCTCACTCCCTCAATTTACAAACATATTTCTCCAGATCACAACAAATGTAGCCACTCTCTCAGTTTATAAACATATTTCCCCAGATTGTAACAAATGTACTCACATTGATTTTCGCTCATTTTTTTCTCTGCTCCAAAAAGTGGCCAGAAAGAAGAAAGAAACAATTTAGCTTGAGGTGGCCATTCGTCTGTTTAAAAAAATAAATAAATAAATAAATAAAAAACGAGGTAAAACACAGAATGAAATGGCTCGCGGATCTCATTAAATCTAGAGAGATCTTGTGATAAATTTGTATCCGTAGTATTTTATTAGCATGAGCAGACTATGGTGAGATTCCGGAATGTGGGTTTCATCCACACTTGTGACTGAATAATTGACTCTTTGCGGTCTGGTCTTGTGCCGACATGAGTAGTCAGGAGATAAAAGAAGCTGGAATGTGGCAAGGTGTTTAGAAATCTTTATTCAGATTTTTAAAAAAATAGATAGTGTTAATGATAAGAAATATCACACGGTGTTTTGTGTTTTGTTTTTAATCAGTTAGTGCTAGAGACATTAGAAAAAGTAAATAGGCATAAGACGAATATATAGAAAGATGACGAGGAAGAGAAGCAGAAAAGGAAGAACAATGAAAGAAGGATGGACGCAAAACTGGGAACGGAAAAGAGAAAAAACGCTTAGTAGAAGAAGAAGAAGAAGAAGAAGAAGAAGAAGAAGAAGAAGAAGAAGAAGAAGAAGAAGAAGAAGAAGAAGAAGAAGAAGATGAAGAAGAAGAAGAAGAAGAAGAAGAAGAAGAAGAAGAAGAAGAAGAAGAAGAAGAAGAAGAAGAAGAAGAAGAAGAATCACAGGCATTTAATTTCCTTGGCCACCTTTGTTCATCGTCCCTTCCCTAGACTTCAACCAGTCGGCAAGTTTCCAATTTTACAATTTTAATTAATATTACAAATTAAATTACACGGAACGAAACACCGCCGCTCGATAAATTATACCTATAAAAACGCGAAGGCTTCTTTCGATGAAAGTTTTTAACTTATTTTTCAACTTTAATTCGTGGCCTATATCGTCATGTTCCTGATTTTGTTTCACGTAGTCGGGTATTACTCGAAGCTTCCAATCATGCCACTCCGATTTACTTTCAGGATTTTACGTCTCTGCGTAGTTCATTGCATTCCAGCGATGTTGAAAAAATGCTTTTGTCATCTATTTTCTATTGTTTCACTCACTTTTTTTCTGGGGTTTGCGTCAGTGAAAATTAATGCCACTTATTTAGCTCTTCATTTTGTTCTTTCCGTCTTTTTCTTCCACCGCGCCTCTCATTCTCACTCACTTCTTCTTCCTCTTCCATTCTTTCTCCTCCTCCTCATCTTTCCACATCTCCTTCTGTTCCTTCTCACTCTCCTCTTTGACCGCCTCTTTCTTCTCACTACCTCAATTCTCTGCCTCCTCCTCCATCTCCTTCTCATTCACCATCTCCCACCCCATACAATCCCCTTCTTCTTCCGTCTCCTCCTCTTTCTCACTCCCTTCTTCCGCAGCCATCTCCTTTTCATTTCCCTATTCTTTGGCTTCCACCTCCGCTCCTCCTTCTCTCCATTCCCCACCTCCGCCCCTCCTTATTCCTCACTTACATAATCTTCCATTCTTCTCTCCCTCCTTGTCATTCCCCTCTTCTTCTTCTGTCTCCATCTCCAATTCCTATTGATCCTCCTTGTTTCCCCATCCTCGCCCTGTTCATTGCATTCTTCTTTCTCCTCTTCCTCATCCGTCACGTCTTCCACCACCTCCTCCGCCTCCTTCTTCCCTTTCTTGTTCTTCTTTCTTCTTGTTCTTCTTCTTGTTCTTGTTCTTGTTCTTCTTCTTCTTCTTCTTCTTCTTCTTCTTCTTCTTCTTCTTCTTCTTCTTCTTCTTCTTCTTCTTCTTCTTCTTCTTCTTCTTCTTCTTCTTCTTCTTCTTCTTCTTCTTCTTCGTTTTCTTATGTTTCAAATGTTATGTACTATATGAAGGTTAGTGTTTTCTGCTAGACGAAAGAAAGAAAGAAAGAAAGAAAGAAAGAAAATAAGAAGAAGAAGTAGAAGAAGAAGAAGAAGAAGAAGAAGAAGAAGAAGAAGAAGAAGAAGAAGAAGAAGAAGAAGAAGAAGAAAGAAGAAGAAGAAGAAGAAGAAGAAGAAGAAGAAGAAGAAGAAGAAGAAGAAGAAGAAGAAGAAGAAGAAGAAGAAGAAGAAGAAGAAGAAGAAGAAGAAGAAGAAGAAGAAGAAGAAGAAGAAGAAGAAGAAGAAGAAGAAGAAGAAGAAGAAGAAGAAGAAGAAGAAGAAGAAGAAGAAGAAGAAGAAGAAGAAGAAGAAACAGTAGCTTATTCTACATTTAGATATATTTCTTGTTTTTCAGCCATTTTCATAAACACCCATCCTCCCTTGTCATGTCATTTAAAAAACATTCCCCCCTCATGTTTGGATTTCCCAAAGATATACAAACAAAACCACAGAGGTGGAATAGACAAACAGCAGACAGACAATAGACAGACACTAGTCAGAGCCGTAACGGCGTCTACAAAGTTGAGCCCAACCAACCGCGCATCAACAAACATTTAAACACCAAAAGCTAACAATTTCCTGC